>JAXGGA010004107.1:0-92578 GCA_038373865.1 Uloborus plumipes | reverse complement strand
ATTTCAAAAAGGGGGTGATAGCTTGATTAAGAAAACGCATCATGGCAGCACTTCTGCTTAGTCTGATATTAGTTCATTTTTCCAGAACTGATAAGGAAAGGGAATAAATTAAAAAATAAAAAGAAAACATCAACTCAAACCAAAACGTCCAATAAAGGAACCCAACGAAACATGAAAAAAACAAACCGAAATCGTCTCACATTCCTTATCTCTCTCATCATCATCACTTTGACAAAATCAGTTGAGACCTGGAGCATGCTCAAAAGATTGATGAAAGCTGATATTGATTGAATAAGCAAAAAAAAAAAGAACATGGGGTCAGAAAATACTTTATTTTCCCAACAGTTATTTTTTAATAAATTCTGTAAAATGTCCTATTTCTAAAACAAAGCTACATCTCGTACACTGACAAAACTACACGTTGCACAAGGCATCTTTAAGGATAAAACGTTGTAGCACCAGCGGCACCCTCTGAAGGGTAACACTTAACTCTCTATGGTACCTTGAAGGCGCCTTTTGGCTCCTTAGGTTGCCATGGGTCACCCATGAGGTGCCTAAAGATACCCATAGGCTGTCACATGGAGCCCCCTTAAGTGGCACCCCTCAGTAGGTTCCTCTGGTGCTACAACGTTTCACCCTTAAAGGTACCTTGTGTAACCTGTAGTTTTTTCAGTGTATGACGTCCAAAACGAAAAAACTTTGGTGTGAAGCCAGGTTGAAGCGTCAGCCTTTTGAATCTCTAATAACCCTAGCTCTGCAGCAATAGAAAATCCGACCCAAACTGCCATCTCGTCTATGAAGTGGCCTTGCTAAGACCGACTTGTTCACTTGTGGCATCAGTAGCGACATTAAAACAGCTTACAAATTATTTTTCTTAAAGAAAGAAATGAGTAATATACTCCATGTTTTCGAACGCGCTCTTTCAAAAAAAAAACTTTTGAAAATCGGAAAACATCTCAATTGTGTAATTTTTATCTTTTTCCTTATTTTGATAAAATGCAAGCATGCACCACTGTACATGTGTCATACAAATGTAATATCTAATAAAAAATAAGCAGGTAACATTAAAATATTTTAACAATTGAAGGGGCAAGTGGATAAAGGTGATATGTGACAATTTTTTAAATTTCTAGAAAAAGCTTTAAAAAAAAAAAAAAAAACGTTGTGTTATTTTTTTTTTAAATGGATTTTTCTCAACGGGTAAAACGGGGTCATATTCTTAGTTACCAACCATTTCTGTGACTAAGGGGACATGATACTGATGGACTTATCACCTTCATTCATGGTAAAAAGTAAGTTTCAAAAGTTGTCACATACCACCTTTGTCCACTTGCCCCTTCAATTGTTAAAAAAAAAAATGCTGCAAGATTGTCTCCAAATTTGCCAAATCATTCGCAATAGTTGCCAAATAAGATTTTTTTTTTGGGGGGGGGGGGAGCCACAGTGACTTCCCTTGAACCTGGTGCCTCGCTGTCCGTCCACTATGCTTTCGTAATCTTCATCAGATTTGAGAGATTGCTTTGAAATGACGAGAATTAAAACGATGGTATTTTCCATCATTTTTGCAAGACATTTTTCGCACGCTTCATTCACAACCACGTTGCCCGGGGGGCGTTTCATCGTATCGCAACGTTTCCGAGACGGCACACAATGCAACATGGGAAGTCCAAGTCCGGCAACGAAAAAATTGAATTTGATCAGAGACACAATCCCACTCCCACCTCTCCAGAAAGTGAAATCCTTATTTTATTGTTTGTTTCTATAATTATCCCCCCGTCTCAGTCTCTCCTATGCGTTGTAACCTCCAAAGGTCGTTACCGACAGCCACAATGCTTTGAAGATAACCGGTCATCTCTTTGGCAACCAGTTTCATCAACTTGTTAGCCTTGAAAAAAATAAATTTCCCAGCATGTGTGCGCTCCAGACTGCTCCATACAGAACGAGCATCGAAACCGAACGCATTTCCTGAATGAGAAGCAGTGTGTTGTCAAAGAAAGTCGGAGGAATTGACACATGCTTATTTATACAAAGTAACTCATCTTTGACGCGTAGTAATAAACGCGTGATTACAGTTTGTGCTTCAAAAAGGACTATTGGAGGATATAAACTTATTTGCAGGCCAACAAGCGTCCATAGCGAAGTAAGTCATTGCATGCGATGTGCTTATTAGTGGAAGATAAATAATGTTTATTCATTTATACGACGCAAGCATCTCATTTTCGATTAATCTATGAAGGATCATGGTATATACAGTCGACGCTCGTTATAACGACAACACGTTATGAAGACCATCCTAATATAACGACCGGTGAGAAAACCCCCAACTGTATCCCAATATACTCTACCTCTTATTGCGACCACTCGTTATAAAGACCGTTTTCTGTAGGACGGAGACGGTCGTTATATCGAGCGTCGACTGTATATTCAATAAACTCTCAATTATCCGCGAGCGGATTATCCGCGGGGGTCTCAAGAAAAAAAAATTCTTAGCCAACTCTATTCTTGTGGAGCAAAAGTTTTTTATTGAGCGAAAACAACAATGTGCTTTCGAATCAAGAAACAAACACAACTGATTTTTTCGAAAAAGCACGAATTTAAATTTTGTTTTTTTCTTAACATCTCTGACCTAAGAGTGCGGTGTGCTTCATCCAATAAATGATTTTACCTGGGCGTTATCGTAAGTACCACTTTATAGATTTTATATTGTTGAGAGCCTCAAATACAAATAATTTTTTATGCTGTCCCTATCGTCACTGCTTGTACACATCACGTTTAAAATGTGTAATATGATTACTTTTAAGCAAAGACACTTTTTATCTTCTTTGTCCCTCATTTTGTGCTTTTTTTCGATTATCCGCGATTTTCGTTATCTGCGACACCCGTGCCATCCAATTCCACGGATAATCGGGAGTGTACTGTATACGCAAATATGTGTGTGTGTGTGTGTGTGTGTGTGTGTGTGTGTGTGTGTGTGTGTCTTAACTTCAAAATTTATTCTATAAAACATCGAAAGCAAATAATTGGTAAGCTATGTTTTTTCCATATTGCTGGACCATCGAAAGTTTAAAATGAGCAAAAAACCTTTTTTTTTTTTTTCAAAAAAATAGACATTAGACTTTCCGGGATGGTCGGAAATTGCCCCGGTCCAGATTACCGAAAAACTTGTGCAAACTTTGATGAAACACTTTGCAAAGATAATTTGAAACGTGTTCTGATCTCGAACATTTAATAATATAAAAGATAAGTTAAACGAGACAACTATAAAAAAAGTAAAAAAAAAATAATAATTTTAATTTAGATTTACCATGGCACTAAGTCTCTTTCGCCTGTGTTCCGTGAGAGCCTATTTTGCTACCCTTTTTTGGGGGGAGAGGATTTGTTCCGGATAATCCGTGAATCGGATACTCTGATTCCGGTTAATCGAGTCTAGCATGTTAAAATGTTTTTCGGAAAACACCCAGAACTGCCATACTCTATTGCAAGTCTCATGGTCCTGAAAGGGTTTACTCACGTTTAAACGTTTTGACTAGAAAGCTGTGATTGACAAGAGCACCGGGAAGAAAGCTGAAATATCCATATTTCCAGTGTTAAAGAAAAGCACTTTTGAAAGTTCAAAAGCTCAATCTTTCTTCATTTTAAACAAGGCACCAGGAGCTTAAGTTTTGAGAGTTCACAAATTTTGAATTTGCCCAATGGAAATCTAAATTTACACATGGAAATTCATTTAATACATGTTTGATGCGTCTTCCATTTTTAGCTGCAATATGGGAATAGCGAAATTCTGCATCACTCTGCGAATAATCGAAGTTTCAATGTTTTCAATAACTGCGAACATATGAATCAAACGATAGATTGTAGACACACTCGGACACATTTTCTTTAGCTTAAACTCAGTCTCAAACTTTCTTTGAGCTCAAATTGGGTTGTTGTACTTTGCTATATTTCGACATTTTCACTGAAAAATAAATGACAAAAGGCAACTCAATGAGCCCCCCCCCCCCACACACAAAACCCCGCTAATGCACTGAATCTAACTCCCCAATTTTGGGCTTGATGTGCTAAACAGGCTTCGAGAAATTGACATTTCTTTTCAAGGCGTTACTTACTGGTCACCCTGAAAATAATTTTAAAAAGCACCATATAATTTTAGTATAAAATGTGGTCAGATTTTTCTTAGAAATCTAGAGCAGACTGAAAAGGAAATATAATCGTTAAATTAGTGTAAAACAATTAAACAATACGTTTTTAGGTGCACTTATAATAAATACATCAACATGGGATGTAAGTAATATTGTTTATATAAAATAGTTTAGCCTTTAGCATTATTGATAGTCGGAGGAATTGACACATGCTTATTTATACAAAGTAATTCATTTTTGACGCGTCGTAATATAAGCCGATTGCAGTTTGTGCTTCAAAACAGACTATTGGAGGATATAAACTTATTTGCAGGCCAACTAACGTCCATAGCGAAGTACGTTATTGCATGCGATATGCTTATTAATGTAAGATAAATAATGTTTCTTCATTTGTACGACGCAAGCATCTCATTTTCGATTAATCTATGAAGGACCATGGGCTATATATACATTGATATTTCTTTTCAAGGCGTTACTTACTGGTCACCCTGAAAATAATTTAAAAAACACCATATAATTTTAGTATAAAATGTGGTCACATTTTTCTTAGAAATCGAGAGCAGATTGAAAAGGAAATATAATCGTAAATTAGTTTAAAACAATTAAACAATACGTTTTTAGATGCACTTATAATAAATACATCAACATGTGATGTAAGTAATATAGTTTACATAAAATAGTTTAGCCTTTAGTATAAATAAAAGTATTAAATATATTAACTTTTATATTTGCAAAGAACATGAATTTATCTTTTATTCAGAGTTATATACAAACAACTGAAACACTTATTTTATACATCAACATGTAATATAGTTTACATTTTAGTATTAGTAACAGTATTAAATACACAATTTTTACATTTGTAAAGAACGTGAATTTTACCTTTTATTCAGAGTTTTATACAAACCCACAAGTCAAACTAATAAGAAGCATATTAAAAAAAAAAGACTTGTTAAATAATGTTTAAAACGTGTGAATTTTCTGCTCTGTCAGCTTCTTAATTGAATTTGATTAAATCTCAATTAGCAACAAAAACCCGATATTACCTGCGAATAAGAAACGAGTAGTGTGGCAAGTTACTTACTTTGGAACGTTAAGTCCCGCGAATATTCTTAATCATTGCAACGCCTTCATGACGTCAAATTTTTATCGGCGGTGTCACGAAAGTTAATGAAATCCCATTTGTTATAAGAATTCAGAGCACGCCTATTCGACGGAAGAGATCGTTGCGTAAGTTTTTGCACTGAAAGTAGCAACTATTGTTTCCATCAATCTTTTTGCAAATTTTTTTTACTACTACTTTCTCAAATAGTAGTACACTGGTAATTGATAAAACAAAGACGTCGAAAGCAAACTAAAGGAGGGGGTTTGAACGACGGCAGAAATTCTCTACTTATCTCTGTTTTATGTTTAAAATAAAGTTTAGCACTTTGTACACTAAGCCCTTACGTTTTATATAGTCATTATGACATTTTTTCAGAAAGCCATGATTTTGTGTGTATAAATAGCATTTTTACTCTCAAGTCCCTTTAATTTTTTAGTATGTTAAAATGCTCTCTCTGCTGTTTGTGCGTTGCAGCTGTAAAACAGTCCATTTAAGGTACCAGGAGCTCAAAGTTACTGTCCATTGTCCAACCTTGAAAGGCGCACCTAGCAGCGTTAAAGGGTTCTATTTCAAAAAGGGGGTGATAGCTTGATTAAGAAAACGCATCATGGCAGCACTTCTGCTTAGTCTGATATTAGTTCATTTTTCCAGAACTGATAAGGAAAGGGAATAAATTAAAAAATAAAAAGAAAACATCAACTCAAACCAAAACGTCCAATAAAGGAACCCAACGAAACATGAAAAAAACAAACCGAAATCGTCTCACATTCCTTATCTCTCTCATCATCATCACTTTGACAAAATCAGTTGAGACCTGGAGCATGCTCAAAAGCGTCCTAGGTTGCCGGAAAAAATATCAAATTGTATGTTAGCAATATACTATATTGGTGCGACATCGATGTTTTCGAAACAACGATTTTTTTTCTACCGATGTTTTTCTAACATCGATATTTTACGTTCCATGATGTTAATGCTTTGTATTTAAAACATTATTAAAAACTGAGTATCTTTCTATCTTTCTTTCTATGTCATGCTTCTTTCTCCCGAACGCCAATGAACTGAAAGTCGAACTAGGTACCGATAGATTGGTCATTTTTTCAGGCTTAATTAGTTTTAATTTATATGATTATATGATTTTAATTAATGAAGATATCAATTAATAAACAGTCAAATTTAATGCTATTTGTCCTAAATGATCAAATATGAAATCCATTGTGACAAACCATGGTTGATATGGAACAGTAATAATAATGATAATGAGAATTTAGAATGAAGGCTTAACTAAATCAAACATGAAACGCATTAGCGGGCCACGAACGTAGTATGTCTTAAAATCTTATAAACATTGAATAACATCAAATAATATCATTAAATAATGAGGTAAAAAAAAGGCGGGGGGACGTTATGCATCAACATGCGGCAGGAAGCTAGTATTCATTAAAAATTTGAGTAATTTTACAGCTATGATGAAAGCTTCATATTTAACTAGTTCTTGCGAGCTATATCACATCAATAGGGCTTTCTATAGTTGGTTGTCCATATAAATATACTATATAACGCCAACTTGGTAATTCCATCCAAGAACTGTTGTTTCGTGCTTTTTGGCAATCGTCAGCTAACCAAGCTGGAAGCAGAAATCCTCTTAAGGCTACAGTGGACAAATAAAACTGATTTTTTCAATTATTGATTTATATGTCTAAAACTTTGTGTGCTTGTATTATTGTGTATTTACGACAGCTAAAAGCATAAAAAACACAAATTAGTGCAAAAACAGTGAATATTTTTTTTCAAATTTCAAATTTAAATACTTTTTAACAAAATTTCAAAATGTTCCAGGCGTCGCAATTTTTTTTCAAACTTTGAATTTCCACTTAATTTCCAATCATTAGGCATGATTGCATAAAACAATGCATTACATGCAATGTTTTATGTGCTAGTTTATAAAAGATGACTGAAAATGAAAATTTATATGATTTTTTTAACTGAATTTTTTTGTTTTCAGCCATCTTTTATAAATCTCATAAAACATCTCATAAAATCTCATAAAACATTGCATATAATGCATTGTTTTGTGTCATCATGCCTAATGATTGGAAATTAAGTGGAAATTCAAAGTTTGAAAAAAAATTGTGACGCCTGGAACATTTTGAAATTTTGTTAAAAAAATATTTAAATTTGAAATTTGAAAAAAAGTATTCATTGTTTTTGCACTAATTTGTGTTTTTTATGCTTTTAGATGTCGTAAATACACAATAATACAAGCATACAAAGTTTTAGACATATAAATCAATAATTGAAAAAAATCAATTTTATTTGTCCACTGTAGCCTTAAAGAAACAAAGATAGCCAAAATATGGTAGCTAATATTAAATTAGAATATCAGCAAGAGACCGCCCAATACTGCGGTGACTCCCTGCTTTCTTCCCGAGCTTAGCCTTAAAATGAACAATTGTACCATACCATTGTGCGGTCTCTCGCTGGTATTCTACCAATTTTTTGGCTTTTTGCTTCTTGGAGATGATTTCTGTCTCCAGCTCGGCTTATCCTACTCCACTCTGACAAGTGCCAAGAAGCACGAAACTGCAGTCTTGGATGGAATGACCGAGTTGGCGGCCCTACTAAAAATGACCCATAGAGATCAAAAGAAAAATCTATTGATATCGGTAGAGTTCTATTGCTATGAATTGATTTCTATAGATGTCTGTATTGGTATCGATAGAAGCTATTGATACCTGTAGCCTACTGATCATAACCTCAATGGATATCCATCGAAGCCCTATAGACATCAATAGAAATTTGTTCAGTAGGGAAGCATCCCAATGGAGATCAATAGAAGCCCTATAGACATCAATAGAAATTTGGTCAGTCGGAAAGCATTTCAATGGATATCAATAGAAGTTTTATAGATATCAATAGAAATCTTGGTCAGTAGGATACTGATCCCAATGGATATCACTTAAAGCTTTAATTGACATTAATAGAAATCCGATAGGTGACACTAGTTCCAATTGATATGTGTAGAAATGAAATCATTAAGTTTAAACTTAAGTAGTAAGTCTCGGTAAAATTAGTGAGCTAGGAAGGTTATTAATAATAATAATTAAAAAAAGCATATGATTTTAAACTTTGTAAATAAAGATAACTATAATTTTAAAATAATAAACTTCGACTGCAATTTTAACTGATAAAATTTCTGACTTTTTAAAATCTGATATTACAGATTCATAGATTATGCCAGTCATTTTTTCCCTTTATGTTTGAAAAAAATCAATAGTTTTCTTTCAAATCATAACAGACATATGGTTCAACCATTCATTTCAAAGATATTATTTAAAAAAGATGATTAAAGAAAAACATTTTTATTCTTTAAATTGGATGCAAAAAAATTGGCCGCTTTGAGGAATCTGCATGGGTCGGGTAATCGCGAACTGTTGATTAATTTCAATAGTCTATTACTTCAAACCCCTAAATATCAACTCGGTTTTTAAAAATCTGCTCAGGATTTTGCGAAATTACAGCTTAAAATCAGCTAAAAACGAAACTAAGTTCACGTGACACAAAAAGGGGAGGAGCTTGCTTCGACGTCAAGGTTCACTTTGAGTTGCGCTACGGCGAAACTGGTTGCGGTAGAAGCGAGGGGGATAGGCGAAAACGACAGGGGAGACCTTGTTGCTTGACCGCTGTTTATTAAAAACGAAGGGGCTCTTATTATAATCTTTAGGAGAATATTCAGGGGGAAAGAGAGATGTATATCCTCTTGAATGTACCATCTCCGATGCCAGAAATTCCGATGTCAAGATCGGACATTCAATTGTACATCACTTTATTCACAAGTAAATGACTTCGAAGTAAAATTGTTTACTTAATGGGGAAGATGCATGATTTTCAAACTCACTTGCAAATGAAAGACTATGAAAAACTGTGCAGAAACATACCAATAACACCTCCATTAAGCCAGTTTAAACATATTTAAAACGAGTTTTAAAAGCGATTAGGCCACGCCTCCCGAAAAACGAAAGTAGCCGCTCCATGAGTTTGTGACGTCACAGAATACTACTTTTCTCCCTGCGTTTTTTTTTTTTTGCAGCGTTTGCTCTGCTGTACAGTGCGGAACTTCAAGCTAGCAGATATTGAGAAGATGGATCACGGAATCAATGTATTCCAAATACTAATTTTAAAGCACAGGTTTTACATACTGCCAAGTTATTAAGCCTTTACAAGTCGCAAATCTTCACGGTTTATTTATTTAATTTTTTAATTTTTTTTTAGCTATAAAAGAATACTTATATGAAGAACATTTAGCTGGTAAAAACATGGGCTTAGATTCTTTGAGACACGTGTCAGTCATGTTAACTGGGGGGGGGGGGGGTTGGAAAAGAAGAATACAATTTTTGTTATTCAACGACAAATATTGATAGCAAACACATTTTTTCGAGAAAAAGAATTTGATTTTTGCATAGCACGTGTTTTTACAAGAATATCAAAATGTGTTTCAAAATGCAATGCAATTGGGATGTTCTTGAGGATTGTTTGTGATTTATTTCATCAGAAATTTATTTAGAATTTGTTTTATTTAAAGCACATTTTAATTTAGATGATGACTTTTTAAAATGTTATTTATAAATCTAAACTTCTATTTATAGATTAATATTTTTTTATTTGTTACTCTGTAGAAAATAATCTGAATAAATGAACAAATAATAATAAAAAAATCTACGTTTTAACAATTCATCAAAAATTTAAGAGTTTTTTTTTTTTTTTTTTGACTAATCGCGATTGCTATTTGGTTTAACTCAATCGAAGCTGGTATTAACTCCTCAAACCAATTAAATAGCACACGGGTGCTCCACTCCTCCTTCCTCTATTCGATAAATTAAATAAAATTTCAAATAGCGGGAACATTTTTAAAGAAAGATATTTTTTTAACACACTCTTGGATACAATTTGAATATCACCCGGTGTAACGTCCTTTTTATCAATAATAATGATCCTGCATTGGATGAATTCTATATAATTTAAAACAATGGGGATATTTTTCAAGAAATTCAACATGTACATTTTTCATAAGTTGTGAGATACATTTTTGGTTGGTTTCATTCAAATAACGCATGGGTGTTACGTGGTGCCCCCCCCCCCCAGAGGTATCGATGCTCTGCGTTTCATAAATTCTATATAAAATAAATTTTAATGAAATTTGTAAGAAAGCAAATTTTTAAATTTTATGAAGTTTCATAAACTCTTTAACACATTTTGGGTGTCACGCCCTGAAGGGTGTCCCCCCCAGCAACCCCCCCTCCAACCCCCTCTAAAAATATTTTTAAACTGTTTTTTGTTTTTCAATTATTTATCGGTTTAAACACTCCTGTTTTTGCGAAAATAAAAGCTTTTGACTCATCTTACTGCTCAAATTCTTTTCATTTCTACTGATATGAAATCGGGATGTTTTTCTGAAAATGGATACAGCGTACAGCTAGCCAACTTTAAACAATTATCGGCCTGCCTTTTATTGAATTTTTCTTCCATCATTTTAAATGAAAAGTCATTTTATTCTTTAAAAAATAATAATAATAAATATGAAGATATAGAAAAAAAACCCACATCAATCATTGATTATAACTACATTTCAGAAGTTAGATGACTGAATAAAACTAAACATGCTTCGAAAATTCATAACAAAACCCCCGAAAAATGCAGCTGAAGTTGAAAACATTTTAAATATTTCAGTGGTAATCACTTGGACATTTTTACTGAGAATTAACGCACGTACTTTTTTAGGTTTCCGATTTGAAAAATGTTGGTGTTTTTCAGTGATCAGAACTCTCCAGAAATCTAATTCCAAGAAAATGATTGAAAGAATGAGGAAAGGATTGGAATGTAGTCAAAGAACGCAAACCTGTTCTGTCCTTGATCTACCAGCTTTACTACGCTCCTTTTCTTTTGTGAAGCAGAGTACCTTTCGTTTATCCCCCTCCACCCCCCCCCCCCATTTCCCTTTTAAAGTGAACAATGACTATAAACCACTAAACTGATAAGAAGACACAGCTGCTTAAAAATTGGCTCAAACTTCATAAATGAGCTAAAACATTAAAAATTGCCCAGAAAAGTTTATAAAAAACTTTTCAACGTTTAAAGAGCTGTAAAACTCTTTGTATAATAAACTAAGACGAAGAAAACGCCAAAAAATGAACTAAAATCCGGTCTCCGAATATAACGATAATACAAAACAGCGTGTGGAAAACGCATTGACTGTCTCATCAAAGGCAGCGATACTGGGAGAATCGTATTCTGTGACGTAGACCAATGGCTGAGCGTTTTTCGTCACGTGACATTGTTTACAAAAATCTCCCTTTTAAATTGCTTCTCACGCTCTAGTGAATGATTTTTTGGAATTTTAATGTTGATTTTCGGCATCAGCATCATCGTTTCTATGAAATAACAGTAATTTAATCATATTTTGTGACATATTGCATGTTTCTCGAGCACCTAAAGATATGGGCGTGGGGGATATTGGATAACTACACGAAATTACAGAAAGAGTATTGAATTCAGATTGCAATAAATGCTTTTAATGCAAAAGTTGAAGCAGAACAAAATGGAATAAATCAATACATGAAAATAAAACATTAACAAACAAGCAATGATAACAATAACCTGTACACGATTATCCTTCGGAAAAATAAAATCAGTTCAGTTCGGAGTTTATTTTTTATTTAATTATTATTTTTTTTAATTTTAAAGGAGTGATCTAGAGTACCTTCCATATTCATAATTTTTAGCTCAATGTAATGAAAGATTCATCTAAAGAAAACACTTTTTAATGAAAAAAGGTGTAAATATGCATACCGATAAGTGGATAAAATGAAAACCGGTCTTGTATAATTAATATACTGTTAAATAAATTACTGTAAAATATTTTTCACAATAGAACAGTGAAGAACACAAACTGTTTTCAGTTTACTTTTATTTTTTTTATCGCTCTTGCACTATTATTGTCTTCTCCTTTTGTGCATTAAAAAAATTGAATTTGGTGTGTTAAATATTGAAGATTTGCAACAAGATTCAACAAAATAATGGCAGTTCGTACTTGGAGCCATCTTGAGAATGCTACCGATGTTATTTTACAAGGGTCTCCAAACTATGGCAAGCGAGTATCTAAAATCTGGCCCGCAGCTTTGGGCTAGATTTCAGATGCATACATGAGCTGAGTCTATTGTAGGTATAATTTAATCTACTGTGAGAATTCATTGTGTATTTATATTTTGTGAGTTGCTAATATCACATATTACGATAAAGGCAATATCAATCGTTAAATCATGAATTGACACCAAGTAGTTTAGCTTCTGTATTCTGTCTTAATCTAGCCTTTAAAAATTTCATTATAATTTTTTGTGATTTGTTTCTTTAGAAATTAAGCATCGTTCGAAAAACACATTAGGGAAAATTTCTAAGTCCATAAAAGATTTAATAAGGTTATACAAAATGTTTCTAACAGGTAATAAATGTAATTTTTTTCACAAATAATAATTAATGATGATTAAGTAGGAAATTTTTAATGTTATGGAGTAGGTAGCTTCGGAAATAAACCAATTTGGAATCATTTTTTAAGTAACTTTGATTATTTTAGTTTTTCACCCCAGTGTTTAATGAATGTTAGTTATGATGGTCTAAGAAAAATTCTACATTCTATGAATGGAAACTGAAGAATAATATAAAACTTGAAGCTTGTTTTTAAATTATAGGAATGCCTCAACGCTTATCTGAAAGTGCAGTTCATAGGCGGCTGGTGCACCCCTGAAGTCTTTTTTTAAAGAATTTTGTTACATAGATTTTAACACTAATGATTAAAAGACCAATTTAAAAAGTGAGAAGTGGCCTTAAAAATTAAGACGGATGGCCACCTTTGACATACGCCTTCCGATTCTAAGTTCTACCCTTATGAAATGGCCTGGAAAGAAGTCCGTTTTTTAGAATTTGCAGTTTTTACTTCCGTAAAATAAATCAATCCACCCGAGTAAAAAAAGGATTTCAATCGATCATTACTTTTTTATTCTGAAAAAGTGAGGGGGAAGGGCCCTTTTCCTTTTGTAAATGAGGGGACATCCCCTCCCCTTGTCCCCCTGTACGAGGCGCACTATGGTGCATCAGTTATTACATATAATTCAACTGTTTCTAATACAAAAAATGTATCTGATTCTAAATTACGATGTGTATGATGAGCTATATATCTATTTAGGAGGGGCAGGGGGGAAGGGGGAGGGGTGGACTGGCCTCGAGCCTTGTAATTTTCAAAAGTGGCCCGTGGGCAAAACGTTTGGAGACCCGGTTCTATTGGGAACTTACGAGCGAGCACCCGCCCAGGGTGAGAAGGAGTAAAGTGAATTGCGACGTCATCAGCCGGGCATCAGCGGAGATGGGGAAAATAGGGGGCGGGGCTTATCGGGCGACTTTAAGAATTAATTGCAAAATAACTAATCGTCCGATTGAACTGAAATTGGTGTCTATCGTCATGAAATGACCTGAACTTTCATTTAAAAAAATAAAAAAAATGCATGCAGATTCCTCATTGTACATTGTGCGCATTGTGAAAAATGGAGCATTTGAAGTTCCATAAGTTTGTCTTTAATATAAGAATCATCATTTTGAGGGTCTTTTCCAACATCTCCATGTAATGCATAATGAGTCTCGATGCATATTCATTAAAATTTGAGACTCCAATGTAGTGTTATGCCCTGAAATGTACAAAATCTTTATGCTGTGGCTAATTAATGCTATTACGTATGAGGGTGAATATCAGGAAAAGTGCTAATTTAAGTCACAAATGAATTTCTCAAGCACTTCCGAATAAAAACCAAAAATTTTTCTTTTTCCATACAGTAAACTGTGTCGCACATACAATCCATGACAAAATTTTCAGGTTTTACTTTAATTTGTGACAATAGAATTCTTTTTATTGCCTCAATGTCATGTCGGCAGCGCGTCACACATTCGAATCGCAAAGTTCAAAAAAATCCTGTGGATTATAAAACATCGCAGCAGAAACAAATACGAAAGGAAATAACGTGTTTTATGTTCGTCTATGACGATTAACTCTTATGTTTTAGATAAAATGAATTTAGATCGGTTAAAAAAAGCAATTTCTGCTTGTCACAAGTTTTCATATTATGACGAGTGAGCCAACTTTCAGAATGATAAAATCTAGACAAAACATTTTTTGGCGCCAAAAAATTACGCTGGGTGAAGCTCTAATATGTGATGTTTCAGTTCCGATAGAAAATTTTCACTTCGGCTGCATTAAATTACAGGTAAAATTTTTTCAATCTTGACTTTTCTGTTTCTACCAAATGAAGTGTCATGTCGGCAGCGGAAATTAAGACACAAAATAAAGTAATTTTTCAATTTATTTTTGCATAATGGAAAAGAAACCTATTATCATGGACATAATAAGGTGTTTTTATTTTCAAATCTTTAATTAGGGATGTTCAGCTATCATATTGCGGGAAATTTGTCATGTCGGCAGCGGTCATGTCGGCAGCGCGGAAGTAGAAGGTATATGTTACGAAACTGATGAGTGCGTTACCGATGTTTTTTCGCAATTTTTTCTTCGTGTTATGAGTTTGCTGAGTTTTAAAGTACACAGATAGATTCAAGTGCATCGTTTTTCCTGCCAAATTTTCCCATTTTAGCAGTTTATTCATTGTTTTTTAAATGCTTCAAAAACCTGAATTTTTCCGCAAAATTTGAGTTTTCAAACAAAATTATTGCCTTTTTCACCCTCTTTTCTTTTATATCAATATTCCGACCTTCGTTCGTAACTACTGCACCCAAAAATATAATTTTGTCTTAAAATGGAAAACTTACGAATATTTTAGTGAAAATCACCCTCCCCCGCCAAACTCTGACTTTCCTGAATTAATTTCGTTTTTTAAAATTGTGTTAAGAATTTTATTTTATTTTGATTTTTTAACTATTAACCTATTTATCTGTTTGAAACCAACTTTGTCGCACTTATGTGGACTTTAACTAACTTTTAATTAGTCTCTAATTTTATTTATAAAACAAAAAAGTGTTCAGACTCTGAAAATATTATTATATTCTAAGTAATAATTATTTCATTTTTGAACATAAAAGGTAGTGAAAGTGATTACTTTTATATACTAAGTGTAAAATCTGTAATATTTGTCAGTTCGGTAGCATTCTCATCATGTCGGTAACGCTCAAAGACAACCCCCCCCCCTAAAAGGGGGTAAATGTTTACCTTGACCATGCCCCTAATTTTTAAAAAATATTGTTACTAATGTGTATTTGCAATACCCTATTAATTTAATTTTCTGAATATCTTCAAAAATTGAAAATTTCCATGGTCAAATTGGCACTTTTCCTGATATTCACCCATGAACAGATAGATTCATTTTATCTACCAGTTTGTTGGCTATCTTAGCTACATTAAGAGAATTTTTGCCTCCGGCTCGATCACTGGTTATTCCTAACTGTGGAGTCCACAATGAGGGCGAAACTGCAGTGTTAGGATGCTGTGGGTGCATTTGCTTCAGTATATACTAGCGGTACCCGCACGGCTTTGCCCGTGGTATAAAATTAAAAGTTCATTTGTAAAATAATTGATATAGCAGAAAAAATGCTCTATTTTAGTTTTATTCAACTATAATTCCTTCAAAGTGATATAAAGATCTGATATGGACCCCACACTACTTAATTTTACGTGTAAATTTCTTAGTAGATGCCTTAAGTGCTAAAATAGTGCTTGGAGTGAGCAAGATAACAATTCAAACATTTGTATCCCTAGTTTGCTACGAAACAATGCAAGAAAATGTTTTACAATGATTAATCTCCTAAATATCGTCGATTTTAACATCATTCAGTGGATTTTTCGCAAAATATCGCCAACAGCGCCAAATTGAACCTAAATCAAAAAAAAAAAAAATTTCGCCAATTTGGCGTCAAATACTTGGCGATCAAAAGCTTGGCGATATATCGCCAAGTGGTCGCACCAATTCATATCACTTTTGTTAACCAATTCATATCACCTTGCATTGAAAACACTGATTTACCCGATAAATGGGGTAAAACACCCCCTTGGAATATTCGAATGCAGCCCCAAGGGAGATGGACAAAAATAAGCCAAAAGAGAAAATAAGAACAATTTTCTTGGTAACAGGAACCAACAGAAATCTTACCAAAGTTTAAAAGAAGAAGAAAGTTTTCTTTCCTAGCTTAAAAAACAAAACAATACATTTTCCGAAATGAAACACTTTAAAAAAACGATGCAATATCGCAATTGATACGATATTTCGTTAATCTGTGCTTTAGGTACCCTTTTTTCGCTAAATGAACGATAGGCGCGTCAAGCGTGGTAACCCTAGCTATTTTGCGTAGTTGACTTTTTGAAACGCGCCAAGCAGGGTCCCAAAGCATCTTCACCGGGAAAAAGACAGGGTTGCCAGAGAATTGGAACAAAAAAATACTACGCCTCCTCTAAAAAAAATATTACAAAATACTACTGTTTCCAAACGTTGCCAAAATCAATGTTGCTGAAATGCAAAATCTGTGAAAATGAAAAAAAAAAAAAAAATCCGCCAAATCTTTTAATTAAGTCATTAGTATATTGGAAACAGGGTTGCCAGAAAAATACTACGCTCCTTATTTGGGCCGAAAAAATACTACCGTAGAATCAAAAATTCTACGTCTGGCCGTAGCCAACGAAGATTGACGCGGACAACCCTGGAAAAAGAACGAAACAAAAATAAGTATGAACACGTAACCATAACAACAACATGAAAAGTTGATTTCCGTTGATAAAATAATTCATTTTATCTCTCTTTTCAAACAAATTTTATCCTAGAGCTCAACCATTTTAGAATCGTTTGGCTTGCTTTACTGAAGGTAAGCCTTGAATTTCGGGATTCTAAAAACAATTATTACAGTATGCAGAAAATTTCAAGCTTTCGAATGACATAAGACTTGAAAATGTGTATGAAATATTTCTTCCCTATTTTATCGAATTTCCGCTAAGAATTCGAATAGAAAAAGAACGAAATGGAATTTTCGAAAAATCGCTTCGAGGTGCATGCTACAAACTAATACTACATGCTACAAACTAATTTTGCGCCAAGTGGCATGAAAATCGACCGAGCGGTTTTGGCGCTACGCGCGTAACAGACAGAAGGAAGGAAGGAAAGAAGGACAGACAGATCCACCTTCAGCTTTATTATTAGTAGAGAAGATCACTTATGTTCTGCTGGATATTTTGCACACTACCTTGCTCGAATTGTTCTATCTCTCGTAAAGATTGTATGGGGAAATGGATTACGGATATCAATATTGTTAAATCAGTAGGGATCAAAACGTGATCCATAGTACATTTCAGTAGTATCAATAGAACAAAACCGTAGGATCTATGAATATTAATAAAAATCCATAGCATCATAGAATAAAAAAAATGTACGGGGAAATGGCCAACGAATATCAATAGAGCTAAATCAGTAGAGGTCTAGTGATATCAAGAGAACAAAACCGTAGAATCTATGGATATCAATGGATATCCATAGCATCTTGTTCAACTGATATTGAGTAGACCTCTACTGATTTAGCTCTATTGATATCCGTTGGCCATTTCCCCGTTTACTTTTTTTTATTGATCTCTACGGGTCATTTTTAGTTGGGGGTCTTGGCTTAGGAGTGGTGACTTACTGTTTTCTATAAATATACTTATACTGCAGAAAAGTTAACAATCCTTTTTTCCAGCTCACTGTTAAAAGAAGTATATACATAGTAAAAAGATCGATGTTTCAGCACATCCATATCGCACCCCTAGTATACAGTTATATTATCTGCATTCTCTGAATCTGAACTGCTTTCTCAACATTATCTGCGTAGTACTCCTTTAAAGAATTGTCTCTTTTGTTCATCCAGAGTCTCATTTCCAATTCATTTTTTGTTACTGCTAATATTATTATTATTATTCATAATAGGTGAAAAATTTGATGAAAAATCCGAAAACCAGCCAAATCTTTTAAGTCGTGATTCTCAAAGTCCTTGAGCTGCTCAAAAATACTTCCTTTAAATGAATTATCCATGCACGAAATGCTCGATGATGTTTTCAGATACGCTACACTGGCTGTGAGAAAGTAGAATTTTTTGTTCTAGAAAGGGAGCTCGGAGGAGAAATTTTTGTTAACGACTCGATGTCTCCTTGCTTTCCAGATGTTTACACCTTCAATACGGTAACGAGTCAGTGACCATTTGAAACAATTTTATTAAGAAAAAAAATAAATAAGAGAAGCTATCGAAATATTTAAACAGCTTGTATTTGTTAACCTCTTCAAACCCGATCGTTTTTACTTTCTTCTATATCTAATATATAGAAGAAAGTATTGGTTTCGTGAAAATTTTCGAATGTCGAATTTTGACGGATTTGCACGTTTTGAGGTGCGCTGAGTCCATTTCGACCATTTTTAGAAAATGTCTGTCTGTCTGTCTGTCTGTGTGTGTGTGAGTCTGTATGTGTGTGACCAGTTTTTGTGGCCGCGCTAGAGCAAAAACTACTGAATGAAATCGAACAAAAATTTTTTCACATATGTACCACCATGTGAACTGGTGCACCTGACTTTTTTTAGCGAATTCCTCCAAGGGGGGTGGAGCAATCGCACGTGTTCTGCGCGGGGGTGATTGCTATATCTCAGGAAGTAACTGGCGGAATCAAACGAAAATTGGTCCATAGATAGACCCTACTGAGTACAGGTGCTGATTCAATTTGTTTGTCAATATCTCCAAGGGGGGTGGAGCAATCGCACGTGTTCTGCGCAGGGGTGATTGCTATATCTCAGGAAGTAACCGGCGGAATCAAACGAAAATTGGTCCATAGGTAGACCCTACTGAGTACAGGTGCTGATTCAATTTGTTTGTCAATATCTTGAAGGGGGGTGGAGCAATCGCACGTGTTCTGCGCGGGGGTGACTGCTATATCTCAGGAAGTAACCGGCGGAATCAAACGAAAATTAGTCCATAGGTAGACCCTATTGAGTACAGGTGCTGATTCAATTTGTGTGTCAATATCTCAAAGGGGGGTGGAGCAATCAAAAGTGCTTATTTTGTCACTGCACCTACTGTATCTCGGGAAATATTGCTGCGATTTGAATGAAATTTGGAATAACACTAACCCAATATGGAAGCAAGCATCGATTAAATTTTGGCGCCAATCGCCCCAGGGGGAGGGTGGGGTGATTTTTGCGCTTAGTCAACAATGCGAAAAATTACTTCATTAAAAAATCGCTTTCACGCTATTTAATTATCAAAACAGCTGAAAACTTTCAATGATTTGAAATTTTTAACTGTTGCCAATTTCTTTTTACTAACAAACAAAATGTTTGCAATTTATCTAAACAAGGCTTTTGCAATGATTTCCAATTTCGCTCATTGATTCTGCATTTGCAGGGTTATTACGATAATTGGGAAATTGGCGCTGTCTCCAACTACTCGGGCGAGTACGTATTTTATTTTGTAACCGGAATTCATAAGATAGATATAGAAGAAAGTTTCGTGACGGCCACGACAGCTAGTTATTTTTTCAAGAAAAACTGACAAAAAATATTAAATTTGTTTTTACAAAAAACAAAGAAGGAAAATAATTGTTGGTTTTATGATGGTTATTTTTTGGAATTTCGGTTGTCGGAGAGAGAGATGATCAGAGAATAAAAGGAGAGGAGGTGAAATTCATAAAAATTTCGTACAAGCTAAGTGCAAATGACTTCCATGTTTATTTTGCATTTTAAGATATTAAAATCAAACTGCACCAAATCGTCATCCTCAGATGCATAAAAATTGCCAAGAATTAAGCTTGGCAGTAAAAAAGGATACATTATCTTTCCCACACCAAAGGATTACGTAAACCAAGAAAACACGGTTTACACGAGAAAAATACTGCATACCGTCTGTTTTTTTTAGGTAAAACCTTACGCGTATTTACGCATGCGCGTCTTCTCTGATCTTACCAAAACAGAGGGGTAGATAGGTAAGATCGCAAGAAGGGGAAGAATAATAAGAAGCATTTTGAGCCGCATCAAATAACGTTAGAACCATGCTAATTTCAAATACATAGTTTAGTTGAATGTGTCAAAAGGATAGCAAATGCAAGTTTTAAATTGAAAACTTCGGAAAGTTCCCACCCACAATCCATCAATGGGATGGTTCGCAAGTGCTAGGAGCGGTTTTCAAGGACGGACAGTAGTTGAGCCATCTATGGTATTAAGGGGACCGGAAAGTAATGTCGTTTATTTTCAAACAAATCAATTGTTGAAAGTTTTTTTTTTGAATCAACGATGCAATTACCCTCGTTATCAAGGCCATTTTGGCATCAGGTAGTAAATTTAAACTCCCGTATAGAAAAAAAGAAATTGATTTTTGGATAAAAATATCTTGAAATGGCATCTTAGGTATAAGAAAAAATTTCAAATCTCTGTGTAATCGAAAGCGTTTTAGCAATCGGAAGAAAGGGAAATTCGACTGCTTTACCCTCTTCTCGCTTACTTGACCCACCATTTGATTTCCCTTGATTGCGATCTATATATGAGAAAAAAAAAAAGAAAAGAAAAACCTTGAAAATTTGGTTTGTATCTAAGATGCCATTTCAAGATATTGAATTCAAAAAAGCAATGTTTTTTAAAAAAATCTATCTGGGATTTAAAATTTACAACTAGATGGCAAATAGCGCTTGATAACAAGGATAATTCCAGCGTTAATTAAAAAAAGAAACTTTTAACAATTGATTTGTCTTCCCGGTCCTCCTAATAAATAAGTAAAATAAAATTTATGTTATCGATTTCTACTACAACAAAACTCACGCCAAACGAGCATTCGAAATAAAATCACGCGAGATGTAAGAACATTCGAGTCAAACATGGGCAAATGCGTTAAATGGTTAAAAGAAACTCCATTACATACAATAGGAAATTCCACAAAATTCAAGGAAATTTTATGGGAAATTCCACAAAATTTCCTTGACAATTCACAAAATTCATTTGAAAGTTACGATTTCAAAAGATAATGAACAAAATGTTCTTGCTTAAAGAATAGAACTTACGCGTGTGATTCTTTAAGAAACAAACTTTTGTTTAATACCGCATAAATTATTATTTTAAATAAAATATATAAATTGTCGCGTGTAGGACGAAATGTCAGATTTTCTGTAAAAATGCTCTAATGCTTTAAACCTTTTTTTTGGCTGTTCAAATTGATCTCAAATTTTCTAAATCATCAGGAAATAATTCTAATGTTTTAAATTTTGCTCATCAGAAAATCTTGTTATGTTGTTTGAGAGCGTTCAAGAAAAACGAACGTTGCAAAAAATCTGTGTACTCGATAAAACACATTCAATGGAATTTTTTGAGGCATGGGTGCATGAAAATGGAATACAAATATAGTTGCAAATTACAAAAGAGGCAACCAGCAACAAGCTCTAGAGACTAAATTAGGATAGTGCTTAGTTGCCTATCAACCTCTAGGGAAGATCTAAAGCGTTCACTTGAAACTGTTCATCCACCACAACTGTTCATACACCACAAGTAATTCTTCAGTACCGTTTGGACTTTCGTACCAACTATACACACTTTTACATTCTTAATAATTTTTATACTAGTTGCAGGAAATGAGATCTTTCTAAAAAAAAATTAAAAAATCATAATAAATAAAAGAAAGGAAAAAAAAACATGTTCCTAACGGAGAGAAAGAAAGAACTCAGACGAAAGTGAAAGCATTAATTATTAATGTGTACTGAGCTGACCAAGAAAGTGATAAGTAATTTTGAAATCACAGAAAATGAAGAATCAGAAGATGAAAGAACACACTAGAAAATGAAACTACTGATGTGTTTTACAACGCTATATAATCACTTAGAAATTAATGAAAATTTAAAAAGCACAGCGAGGAAAAAAGTGACCTTAAATGGCAGAATACTTTTGAATAAGGCTAATAATTCACTTTTTAAGGATTTAATAATTATTACAATTTTAAGTTTGGATAAGTATATAGTAGTTTAATAGTGTTTCTTTTGTTTTATGGCAGAAATAAAATAACACTATTAAAACATGATAGGGGTAGTTTAAAATAAATAAATTATGGCTCAGAAGCTGAATAACTGTGTTAATCTTGTTGGTATTGAAGTTATTTAAATTCGATAATAAAGAACGATTTTTTTTTCTTTCAGCTTCGAAATGGAACACTCACGGGCAGCTTTCCTGCTTACAGTACTTCTGACAGGCCATTTCGTTTCGGATATACATTGCCAGAGCAGAGTTCGTTACAGACCTTCCACTGCTGAAAAATGTGATCGTCAAGGTAGATGTTCGCCGAAAGATGGTTACATTGAAGAAGTAGATGAAAATTACAAGAGTGATAAAGAGAGACCTGCCGAATTAACCAGAGATGGTTGGCCATCAACTGGTGGCGGAAGACCAGGAATTGGAAGCGATTACAGATCTATTTCTGGAGATGGTTATGCATCGAAAGACACAGAAAGAGGACAAGATACAAAGCCTGTTGATGATGCTGACAGTCACGTTTTGAAACCAGTTATTACTGGTGGTAATAGAGACTACAATCCAAAACCAGTTGCTGATAGGGATAGTTCCGCTTTGAAACCTGCCGTTAGCAGTAGCGGGAATAGAGATTACGATCCAAAACCAGTTGCTGACATAGACAACCCGAAGCCTTTAGTTAGTGATACTGGCGGGAGAGATTACAGTCCAAAACCACTTGCTGACAGAGATACTTATATTCCGAAGCCTGTAGTTGGTGGTACTGGCGATAGAGATTACAATCCAAAACCGATTGCAGACAGAGATGAAAATAAACCCAAAATAGTGAATGGTGGTAGTAGAACTGAAGGAAGTAGGAACTATAGTCCTGATAGAGATAGCTATGGTTCCAAACCAGCTATCAGTGGTGACACAAGGGGAAGTTACGACAGCAAACCAATTGCTAATGTTGACCGAGGTGATGGAGGGTCCTACAACAGAAAACCTACTGTTGACAGAGGGAGCTACGATACAAAACCAGTTGTTGATAGAGGTGATTATGATACAAAACCTGTGATCAGTAGCGGAACTAGTAGAGGATATCCCAGCAAGCCAGCAGTCGACAGAGAACCTGTTATAGCTGCCGGATATGACAGGAAACCAACTAGAGACAGCGGAAGTTACGATACTAAACCAGTTGCTGCTAGGGATGATTATGACACAAAGCCTGTAAATAGTGGTGGATCAAGAGGAGGTTACAATAGCAAGCCAGTTCCTGATAGAGAGGTCTATGATGCGAAACCTGTAATAATAAATGGGGGAGGTGGCTATGACAGACGCGATGACTACAATACAAAACCAAGTAGAGGGAACATAGAGGAGTATTTTCCAAAACCACCAGCTGATGAAGATTATAGGCCCCCAACAAGAGGTGGAAATCGTGGAAGTAATAGAAGGCCTTCAGTGAGTAGAGACGATTATGATCCAGTCCCTATCAGTCGGGACAATGTCCGGAGACCCGTTCCCAAGCCTATGAGGGAGGGCGGAAGGGATAGCAGTCGTTATAAGCCGAGACCAACCAGTGATAGAGACGAGTATTACCCAGTACCAGAACATGGAAGCAGGTATCCAAAAGAGCCCGTTGATGATTACATTCCCAAACCAGTTGGTGGGGACACTGATAGGTATCGTCATCCAGATAGAGGAGAGGATTTGGGTGGATACTATGACACAAAAGAGTATGATGACTATGATGGATATGATGTCAAAGAGGATGATTACGATCGCGGGGTATCTGCAGTGAAGGACGGCAAGTGCATTTGTGTTCCTTACTACCAGTGTTCAGGGGGACGGATTGTTACAGATGGCGGAGGTATTATCGATGCTCGTAAGCGTCCAGAGCCTCAGACGGAGCCGCATGCAGTAAGTCGTTTTTTAATGTTGTTCAATCATTGCATTCTGTACAAATATTTGAAGGGCGATTCGGAAATTAATTAATTACTGAAGCTTAAACGTGACACTGCATTGGATTAAAAATCTAAAATCTTCAGATACTTTTACGAAGATTATGAAATTAAAAACGAAAAATATTACTGAAAGTTTTTCGTTATAACACAGAAAATTACTATGAAAGGAAGCAAATTTACGCAAAGAAAGCGAACGAATACTAAATTGACCGGAAGAAAACGCTTTAAGATACTGTAGTAGGAGAGAAATAAAATGCGTGATATTCTGGAAATTGTTCACGCAAAAATATACAAACACACAATGCTTCATACCATTACAAAGATCCACCCACCAGGACAATTACGAGCCGATCCAATCTTAACGTAGTGTAACAACTTTTTTTACAGAAATTGTTCATAAAATAATTTTTTCTTTATTTACAAGAGTTCCGCATAGTAAGGGTTCTGGATTTCAATTCCAGGAATGCCGAATAACCTTAGAATTAATCCTGAAATCTCACGAGATCTTCGTCGTACTTGCCAAAATGCCTTCGTGAAAAAAATCCTCCAAATGTACAAAAAGTACATCTGGAGGAAACAAAAGTACACAAGTCGAAATTAAGTAAGGGCCATTCCACGGTGACTGGTGTTACTATTTGACTACATTTTTACTTGTTAAATTCAACTCTGTTTTGAAATTAAATAATATTACTGTCAAAATTGGTCTAAAATATCTTGATATGGTGCATTTATGTCTCCACACATGAAGTTAGACATGAGGAACTTTTTTTGTGGGAAATTAAGCGGAATAAAAAAAAATGTGACTGACGTTACACAGAAGAGACATTGAAAAAAAGTGACTTATGTTTAATTTGAAGTCCTCTTCAAACTAAAAACATTAAACTAAACAGCTTTTTTTCCCTTGAAACTACCTTGTTTCATCGAAAAAACTTTAAAACGGAAAGTTTAGACATTATTTTGTACCCGTGACTGATGTAACTAAGATTTTGTGACTGATGTTACGTCTACAAAAGATGGGTGCAACAATAAATTATTCCTGCTTAGAAATAAAATTAGCACTTTTTTTTGTTTAAAATTGTAAAATTGTATTTAAATCACAGGAAAAATACATTCATAAAGTTTTTAAAGTCACATTTTGAATGTAATTTCATGAAATTGAAAAGCTATTATGCCCCATTTATTTTTCTAGTGCGTTGAGTTTCTGCATTGCATTTTATTGTGAATAATAAATCATTCACAATTTCAGGCCAGTTCCAACAATTTTACTGCTCAAAATTTTAAACAAACTAGCTACTTATACTTTTGAATGCCACTAACTTCTCCTCATAAAGTTGACCAGCATATTCCACAAGAGACTTCTCCTTGCAGTAGATTTCAATTTTAGAACATATTCTGCTGAATTAGACTTTGAAAAAGAGTTTTGAACTTTTGGTGATTCTAACTATCACTGCCAAAAAAGTGTTGCTGCTAATTACCTGCTCCAGTTTCTGATTTATTAAAAAAAATACTCAAATATAACTATTGATAACACAACTGCAAATCCGGTGGTGATAGCTATAACATTTTCACATTTCTTGAAGTGCAGTATGTAAAAACCTTTTTGCAAGGTACAAAAAAGAAGTCCAAAAAATTTTTTGATTTGGATTTTCTTCACTAATATTGAAGTTTTCCAAATCTATAGGGAAAAAATGTTGCAATATCATTATGTAGTGTAGGCTATTATGAAGCATTTGTGGTAATTGCACAGGGAAATATTTGTACTGTAATTTGCTACATTAGAAAAACATACTTATGTTTCCTTTCTGCAAAGTTACTTTGTCAATTTTTATTTCTATATATTGTTTCACAAATAATGCATCTGCTTCTAGGAGTATTGCAGATATTTTGTTAGCATCTTATCTTTAGAGTCATCATTATTCCAAGGAGTTTTGATACCTTCACAGCCTAGTATGTGTCTCCTAAGGTAATATCCAGGTCGAAAATTACTTATCCATGTTTTGTTTTCATTTGCAAGCACTCTGATTTAACCGCCGTACACGGAGAGTTAGGAGTTCTTGTTTACACAGTTTAAATTTAAAAGGAGAAAAAGGGGGTCAGGTGCTATTGGAAACCGAGCTCTTTTGTGCACTACATTTTCTTCTATTTCTTTTCCTAATTAATATTTTTATTTAGCTTGATTCTAAACTTACTTATGAAACTTAGGTGATAACTTCAAAAAATTTTTCTTTCTTTTGTCTCTGCTCATTTTATCATACTTCTTGATTTTTATAAACCAATCTTCATATTTTCCGTCATTTTTAATTTCTCTCACCTCCTGTGTTGCCTTTTTGCAGCATTTAGTGCATTTTGTGTAGTTTGTTTAAAGTATCTCAGTGGAAAGAGAAATGTGACCGACGCTACTGTGACTAATGTTACATATTTTAAACTAGTTTTAAATATATAAATTCAACTACTTCTAAATATTTAAGTGAAGAACATTCAAGATATCTTCATAAATGAAGAGAATATGACTTGTTAAAATCTTGGGTTTAGTTTTTTTTAACCAAAACAAACTTTTGTGCAATTTTGTGACTGACGTTACATGAATGTAAGGCCTAATTTATAAAAATTGTTTACAAAATAATTATAACAGTTTAAAGTTTCTTTGTTGACTTTATCTCTTTATTCATAAACTACATTTCAATAAAAAAATAAGACTGTAGACATACCAGTTGATTTCATAAGTATAAAAACAGATGAACTTTCAGTAGCCCAAAAAAGAAAACGTGTGCACAAGATGGTGTTGTTAAAACTTCCCTATAAAACTTACAAGAAATGAGTTTTTAACCTTTTTAGCGTAATTTTATGAAAATTCATTCTTTTTTACATCATATGAAATAAGAAAAAATTGGTACATGGAAATTTTATTTTTGGTGTGATATCTCCAATTTCGTGGAATTGCCCATAAACTTTTGTCAAATGGACGAAAATTTCGTGAGACTAGACCTTGAGTTTCTGACCTAGCGAGGAAAGCACCGTCGTAAATGACGAAATTTGACCAACCATAGAAGAATATTAGAAAATGAGGGATGCATTTCTGAAAGTGAAGTAACTTATCGAAACACGAAGTTGTCGCTCCGATACATGCAATTTGATCAGAGAGTTTCTTGATATATTTTTTCCTGTCTTTCACCTATCCCAGTTGCAGAAGGGTTAGATTTCTATCGATAAATTTATCAGAAATGCATTTCCCCTTCAGAAAAAACTGTAACGAAACTTCATTCTTTAATGTGTCCGAACCAGTGGCGCACTCACAAGGGGACCCAAGGGGCTTAGGTCCCTCCCAGAAGCATGAAAATGAACCCCCTTGACAAAACCAAACTGCTTGAAATGCGTTTTGTGAACTTAATTTTTGAAAATTTGCCGAGAGAGATAGCCCCCAACCTCCTTCTTAATTTAACCAAAACTGACTAACAGTTTTTCTCTAGGACTTCAAATTCCAAAACTTTCCAAAGGAAGGCTACTTAGTCCCTAACAGGAAGCAATCCTGGGTGCACCACTGGTCTGAACAAATTAGCGTAATTCAAATTTTCCTGTAATTGCGTGGAATTGTTGCCTTCCTGATATTGATGAAGTAGTCAATTAGCTCTCTCTTGGTAACAGCTCTTAACTCTTCTTATGATGGAAAATAACAGTGGAACTCTGAGAGTAACACCTCTGGGCAGACGTTACATGCACTCCAAAAATGGAAGCGATGACGAAATTAAGAGCTCAAAATGATATACAGTGGAGTCTCGATAACTCGAATTGTTTATCTTGAAGCTTTCATTGGGCTCCAAACTATTGAGAAGGCTGTGGGAACTTCCTATAACTCGATAGAACTGATAAAAACTTTTAGCCGGTCGCTTCGAGTTATCGAGACTCTAAAAATATGAAAATCAAAAATGCATTTTACCGATAGCTGCTAATCTGTGAGACTGAGGTGTTTCCTGAAACAGAAAATTTTATTTCAAGGATGTTTAGTAGAATCACAACTTTTGCCTTTTCAACAATTCTATTTGGAGTCATGATTCAAGTGAAATTATTTTTGTAAAGTTCAAATAGTATACTTTTTTTTAGGATGGCAAGCTTCCATCATGTGGCCCATTCCATGTGTGCTGTAACACACCAGAGACCTCTACAATGGTTCCCTATCAGCACAGATGCGGCGTTCGTAACCCATTTGGCGTCAACAGTCGCATATTGGCGCCTTCCAACAAAGGAGAAGCCGATTTTGGCGAATGGCCCTGGCAAGTGAGTTTCTTTTTGAATGCACACAAATAAACAAATAAATAAATAAATAATACAAATTAAAGGAAATAAATAGATAAAAAGTGCTACTATTATGACCATGAGAGGAGCATGGATACATACAATGTTATAGAATTTTTTTTTTGGTTTACATACTGTAAAGCATTATTTTCCATAATTTATTTTTAGTTTTGATTATTCAACATCATACAATAAGTCTGAATGAATTTTATAGTATCTAAACATTCTTCCACACCTCATATGAAACGTAAGATGAACTCATGGATCAAAAGACAAAAATTAAAAGGTTTGGTAGATGAAGGGGCTGTGTTTCACTTTTAAAAAATACAATCTGGACACAGGTAAGCAAATAAAACTTAGTACATTAAAAAATGATGCCACTGGACTAATTTCTTACGCTCGTTTAACGGCAAAACCAGAAAACGAAGAAGCTGCAACAACAAAACTTTGAACCTGAATTACTCTAAATCAAATAATATTCGAACCTGAATTACTCTAAATACTATTGAATCTTTGAATCAATTACTCTCTCATCATTACTCTTAATCTAAATAATGGCTGGAAAAACTACATTTCTTTTGTAGCGAACTATAACTACAGCTACTTTGTTACAAATGCAGTGAACTACAACTACAACTACTTTTTTAAAAATGTAGCAACTACAAACTACTTTTGAAATGTTGTCGCTACTCCGCTACTTTTTAAAACAATAAATTAAAAAAAAAAAGCATACACCGTTTGAGAATTGACCGAAAAAATTCAAAAAGTGGTTTAGATTAATAAATATCATTTTTGGATACGGAATATTACTAGGAATTTGTCTATTTTTATTTAATTAATTTATTTATTTATTATTATTTTTTGCGCTAATTTTATCCTTCTAAGAATTTTTTTTACAGTTTTACGAATATTCGCCGCAAGATAGAATTCAAAAGTTGTAAGATTGAAAAATTTAATCTTCAAATTTCTAATAATTTCTTGCCTGGGAATGTTTAGGATTATGAAAGTTATTTGCCGGAATATGAAAATTATGATTCTAAATAAACCAATGACTTCAAATAGATAGAATGTATGGCGTCAAAATTTAGAGTACTAAATTAGGGTTTTGTTACATAACGTCTTCATCTCCTGAGCCCTTTACTTTGCGCGGATGCCTTTTCATCTATTTTTTTTCTATCCTTCTTTGTGTTTTCTTTTAATAACCTTAAGAAACAATTCAATCATTACAAATAACATTCTTATTACACTCATTTAGATACAGAATTTTGCTTTTGTGCTTAATAATCTTCCAAATTTTTGTTTAAAAAAAACACAAAATTGATTTATCAAACTAAGTGACAAAATAAAGCAAAATAAAATAAGAAAATAAAGTAAAATAAAATAAGATAAGATAAAATAAATAAAATAAAATAAAATAAATATTTAAAAAGATAATCTGTTAATTATTCTATTCTAAATTAAAACGTAAACTTTTTATTGTGTCTGGTAATATTAAATGCGCTCCTTCCCCTCGTGAAAAACTCTGCTACGAGTTTAGATTTTCAAAAGTTTACAGCTCTGCTTAAACCTTTGTACAATTCATTGCCAAGTTGAAAACTAATACTGTTGAATCTTATCAAAAAATGTAAGAATCCTCTTCGTACCTTTGAGAAGATAATTTGATTACAGTTTTCTTCCAGGCAGCCGTGTTGAAGGCGGAAGGGAAAGTCAACATATTCCAGTGCGGTGGTGTCCTGATCGACAAATACCATGTGATAACAGTAGCTCACTGCGTTTTCCACCTATAGTAAGTATAAGAAAAAACTTACATCAAAAAGTTTGAAAAGCCCTGACTCTCAAGGAGATCTTACACCCTCCGAGTCACCGATTTGACCGAAGCTTGGTAGATAAAAAGAGACTTGCTAGTTTCGTATGTACAAAGAGTCCCAAGATGCATAATTCAAAAATAAGGGAGAAATTGCTTTCGAAAATGTTAACGTCCCCATGTGTCAGAGCTGGCAATTTGGCTCGCAATAACGGCAATTTTTTAATTTTATTATGACAATTATATTGTGCTAACCAATTGCTATTTTTGTATAATTAAAATGCTTAAGAACTTACTAGCTGCCTATTTTGACGTAACAGCTTCCGTAAGATCGTATTTTTGGAGCTTGGACAAATGGTGGTGTTAACATTTTCGTAAGCAACTTCTCTGCTATTTCTGAATTGTGCACCATAATGCCCTGCTAAGCACAAAAGTCGTATCGGCACTTTTTAACAAAATTGAGTTATCGCCACCAGGTGGCTCTTTGTGACGTACTTTACTTGAATACAAAATTATATGGTCATCTGAGGACGGGAAATATTTTTTAAAAAACTCTGAAAAAGTTTCATCTAAATTAAATACATGGTATCGCAAAACTTTAAAAGAGATGTGTTATAGTTTTCGTCTTTGTATCTGCAGGTGAGCTCAGTTTGAGCTCGCCTGCAGGTACCATTTTTGAGCTTAGAACGGCAATACAGGAATTTAGGCATAAACTGCACTGGCAAGTCTTTTTCAATGTACGGAGCTGCGGCTAAATCGATGAATCGAAATGTAGGTCTCCTTGTCAAGCTCAAATGGATCATAGTTGAAAAGAATGGCTTCCAACTTTTTTTACCCGAGGGTGACACTTCATATTAAGATAAAGTTCGGGGGCCCCCAGAACACATGAAAAATTCAACTATGTTTAAAAATTTTCCAGATATCATAGAAAATATGGAGAAAGAAAGAAAATTGCTAACGAACAACTGTTATCATTACTACGTACTTATGTTGTTAATACGAAGTTCCCATGTGTTTTTTTTGAAACCAAATTCGAGCTATTTGGCTGTTAACCCTTACCTTGTTTTGCCCGCATGGCGTACGAGCATGACTTTTGGGTCTTAACTGTTTTGCCCTTAGCCCGAGGGCAGTCTGATTTCTATTTCGCATTCAGTTTAACCAGTATCTTTTCTATTCCAAGAAACAAATGATTCGTACATATGGCGAAGGTTTTCCTATGCATAGTATTTTGCAGACTATTACGTTTTCTATTCTGATTGGTATATAAGCGCAAGTAAATGTAAAATGAAGGGTATAACTGCAATAAAAAATGCGACATGTTTGGACCGGAATCTGGAAAAAATTGAAACCGTTATAAAGTTGATGCAGCCAACTCAAACATACAATTAAACAATGTTGTATTCAACAATCAAAATAATTTTTTTGGTTGAAAACTACCAAAACAGCTTGCATCGTATTAACCGACCAATCATAATGCACTGCATTAAAGGATCAATCAATGAGTATAATATTATATTACCAGTCAACTTGCTTTTCATTCAATTAAACGATAAATCAGCCCTAATTATGCTACTACCAATGATCCTGGTTTGTATTCAACCACAACTGATTGAAAAATTTTCGCGTTAAGCAACCAGCTGATCAGATTCGTGCGATAGAACTGAGCAATCTGCTTTTTAATAAAAACGTATTTTTTACTAAAAACGACAAGTACCATTCTTTTGAGAAAGCTAATTATCAATTGTACCTTTCATAAAATAGGACATTTAAAATTGAGAGATTAAAAAAAAATGTGCTAATGAGCAGTTTTTTACTGCAATAGTTTTATAACCAGTTATCTAAGCATAAAAAATAGCTTTCAAAAATATTCTTCCTTTTCTTTATTTTTCTGGATACGACGAAGATCAGGTTGTGGAGAAAATATATTCCTTAATAAATTACATGTTGATGTATACTAACATTCATGATTCGGATTTCGGAACATCTGAAGCATCCTTTGAGGATCACATGAAAAATTACGGAAGATCATTAAAGACAACTTTCAGTACCTCCTCTTCTTAAAAAAAAAATCTGACTCTTTTTCTTTTACAAAGATGATTTATCGTGCGCAATTCTTATTATTTGTTCTTGTAATTAAAAAAAAAAAAAAAAAAGACTCAGCAATTGTAAAAGTTTTTATCTGCGGTAATTAATTGATGTATTCTTATTCAAGGCCGATGGGCCATTTTCAACAGCTACTACACGATTCTTAACCGCAGAATGGATAAAAATAAATCTCTAGCCAATGAAACATGGCAAATTATAACCACAAAACGTAATTACTATTCTCCGATTATTTAATTATCCTGCACCGGAACTCTCAATTGGCTAAACTTTTTTTTTTAATTTTCCTACTTGCAATTATGCCACTGATTATCAAAAATAAGTTGTTTTTGGATTATTTTCGAATATGCTTGTACTAATGTAGTGAAATATGATATTTTGTATTACGAGATGCATAAGTAAGATGATAACTTTTTCAAAACACTGAATTGCCTGCATATTTTGATCATCTTATTGAACACATTTTTTCACACATTGCTGCGAATTTCTAACTTCTACTTGAAATGAAAGAAGCTATGGTTGCAGTACAACCGTAGTACAAATCCAGAGGGGGGGGGGGGAGGTTCATAGGGGTCATGACCCCACTTAAACGACCAAGTATAGCATAAAACTGCATTTTTTGGGACTAATATTGCGAAAAAATTGCTAAACACTCCCATTTTCGCACAAAAATTGCGCTTTGAACCCCCCTTTCCGAAAATGACCTCCTCCTTAACCAGAAGCTGGATCCGCCCTTGGGTTGTTCCATGCCGAGCCTTAGAGCAAAGAGTTAGTGGAGAAAGCTTAGGTTTACGATTTCAACACCCAGCAGAACTTTTTTGTTGGATTGTTGCGATGTAATCCAGCGTCCCTGGGTAAGACAATTGTAAGCAGACACGATTGTAAGATGGCCGCTCAGCTGATACCAACAACATATGATTTTAATACAATCACACAGAGAGATACAAAAACAAAAAGTCGAATCAGCGCAGAAATTGAGAATCAACATACCGTTATAGTTATGCCATCTGGGTTTGAGCACCCCACACTAAAATCTTACGTATCTTCTCAATTATACCAGCGTTTCAAAAAAATTAGCAAATCCATCATCACATGAATATTGTATTTAACTGTTGTTTTATTTAAAAAAAATCATGTTGCTGTAATTTTGTTAGAGTTGCTAAAAGTAGTAAACATCAGTATTCATTCGGGTAAGAAATCGTATGAAAAAAAAGGTGAAAATATTTCTCTTCACATTACTGCTCTTGTTTCACTTAGCAAAGTAAATCACTAAACCAAAATTTGGAAGAATTGTAGCATGTTTAGGAGCTACGACACATTGAAAGTTTTGAACTTTTATTGCTTGTTTGTACAAGTTCACCGTTTACAGGTCACTTTGAGACAAATCAATAAATTATTACGATTTTCTTAAATGACTAAGAGATGTCTTAATCATCTTCTTCTATAAGTTTTGGTGAACTGAGAAAAACTTTCAACGCACAAGAAGGTAACGCTGATGGCCAATGATTTGAATTAATCTTAATAAACACGGATAAAATGTTATAAACACTTCAGAAATTCTTATTATATCGTTTGAAACGTAAAATATCATAAGTCTACACTAAAGTATATTATTAATAAAATTATTCCACCAAACTATCGGTATTTTAAAGAGAATTGCATACTCCGTGTTAAATCAGCATCATTAACCCATTAACCCATTTATGCCCAAGTTTTATTAACAATTTTTTTTCAATTTTTATCTGCTTAAAACTCTTACTGGTAATGGTTTACATACATTTTAGGTTTAAAATAGTTCGCCGTTGCCAGATTTGTTAGATTATTTAATGTCCTGTTTACGGGATATTTTGCAGATATGTGAGCAAAATACGACCTTACTTCACTGTACTTGTGCAAAGTAACATTACAGAAGGCAACTCTGATCAATTTTAAGCAAATCATTTTAAAATAATTTAATTTTATGAAAAATAAGTTCGCAAAAAAACTTACTTTCCGTGGCTACTCTTGCTGGATCGTTGCTTGACTGATCTGTCTGAAAATAGCTTTCAATAAACAAACTCTGATGTCCAAATAGTGGCTCTAACTGGTTTTCTCAAGAAGAAGGACTATTTAACTTGCGAAAAACAACTTTAGTAAAATGATATACCCACTACAGGTTTTTATGTGCAGTAACTAACAAGCGTCCCACTTTTAGGCTACTGGGCTTAAATGGGTTAAATGCTTAATCTTCGTGACTGACAGGCAATAAGCAGACTTCTGGAGAATATGATTTCCGAAATGTTTGTTTTGGACTTCACAAACACTCATATTGATGCAACACACCACCAGCTCGTTTATTCCATCCATGGACTGCAGTTTCGTGCTTATTGTCAGCATGGAATAGGATGAGTGCATAATACGCACGAAACTACAGTCCATGGATGGAAAAAACGAGCTGGTGGTGCATTGCATGTTTCTGCCTTATCCCTGGCTTAGGGCGGTTACTTACTGCTTTATACTCATCATAGCCGGGTACCTGGCGCTGCCCGGGTTTCTGCCGCGTAATATGTGTTTCAGTGAAACTCATTCATAATTTTTTCAACATTAAAGTGCACATCTGTATACACAAATGGCTACTTCTGTAAACAATGGCTTTTTTTTCTATCTGGATATACTAAAAATGCTGTATAACACAACCTAAATACAAATGCAAGTTATAAATAATGTTAAGGTAAATAGGAAATGCTATAAGCTCATTATTTCCAAATATTGCACATCAAATAAGTCCATTATTACAGTTTCCATCCTTTTGCCGATAATTCCAGGCTTCTTGTGTCTCATTTTGTTACGTAGTTGAGACACCTTGGCTATTTTGCTGTAGCAAGTGATCCCAGACTTCTGATGTCTCATTAGCTCGCTCCAAGCGCTGGCGTTTCCTATCTGGTGTTGTAGAATCTAGTTGTGAGCATTTTCTTGGCATGAAGAAAAATAGTTAAAAAATTTAAATTGTCAAAATTTGTATCAATTTTTCAGAAATTAAAAATTTAGATTTTCCCTTTCAGCCTAATCGCAGTGCACATGAATCCAAGCACATGAAATAAACTTAAACCATGCAGCTCCCAGAATAGGAAAAAAATAGGCTTTTTTGCCAGTATGTTAAAGCCCACTTGGTGAAAACATTTTATGTGATTAACCCATTAATGCCTTGCGTCCCTTTTTAGGGACGGTCCAAAAAAGGGTCTGAATTTCCCCAAAATGAACATTTCAACCAAATAATAGTGTTCTATTAGTACCTTGGTATTGTTTCGATTCGTTATTAACAGATTGCAGCACATAACCATTGTAAAGTGTGTTCTGTAGCAGTTTTAATATGATCTTTATCAAAAATTACATTGATCACAATCTCAAGAAAAAAAGCTAAGTTATTTCCAGCTTCCCGGTTTATGTTAATTGCTGATTTTATTTCTTCTTATAAAATGTATTTATAGATATTATATCGTAGGCAGAAAAAAAATTTAGTTGAAAAAGTATGTACCCTCTGGGGTCTATCGTAACTTTTGAGGGACGATTTTTCTTTCCTTAATAAAAAACTTATTTTTGACATGATATTTTTTAAATTATTTTTCCTGTCCATTAGACACTATTTGTAACCAGTATACAAAATATCTTTGGAAAAAAAAATGTCAGGCATTAATGGGTTAAGGAATTTTTACTATCTATCACTATTTTTTATTTTCTAACTGTTGCCAAAAATAATTATCTTTTTATTTACCCCCGTTAGCGATTATTGGCACAGATGAATATAAAAATCCTAAGAAAGCAATAAATTTCATACTTACTCCAGAGAAGTCTTGGTTCAAATTTTTCATCATGATTACTATTAATATTGTTGTTGCTAGGCAACCAAATTTTGCAACAATGGGTTGAAAATTTAATCATTTAATGGGGAAATTGCATGAAATTTACTATTTTCCATAATAACTTTTTTAAACTAAGCTTTTTAGAAATAAATTATAGCTTATCCTGCTCCCTATTACTGTAGCTATCTACGGTGAAAAAATGGTTAAAATCGGTCCAGTAGTTTGGAAGATTACCCCGGACATACATACAAAAAGTAGTCATTAATGTATATAGATTGATATTTATGCATTTCAACAAAATCAGCGATTTTCTCCCAATCACGATTATTTCTTCATTTCAGTCAGTACAACGAGTACCCCCTCAAAGTCCGTCTCGGGGAGTGGGACACGCAGATGACGACCGAATTCCTCGCCCACGCCGACTACAAGGTGTCCAAGATCCTGGTCCACCCGGAGTTTAAGAACACCAGCCTGTGGAACGACATCGCCATCTTGAAATTGGAAGAGCCTGTGCTGTTCGCACCTCATATAGATTCCGTATGTCTGCCTCAGTACGATGAGATCTTCGCTGGACAGAACTGTGTAGTTACTGGCTGGGGAAAAGATGCATACAGTAAGTCTGAACAACTGTGGATATTCGCGCTTGACCGTATATCATTAATAACTCTTTGAATGAAACTGACCCATGGGAAGCATTCGCACTCGAATACACTCCAAGTGCACTTCACTCTCCAGGGTCCCCTGTACCTACCACAACTCGTGGTTTAACCGGGATGGGACCCTGAGGAGCGCTATGTTCTTTTTGATCCAGACCAAGGGCCGAGCAAACCCCTGCTCTAGTATCTCCAGAGGTATCATTTCACTTGGAGGATTTTGTAGCCACAACCCTCACTTTTCTTCGCACAGCCACCATTAGTTACGATGGTGGATCTTTGATCGGCTGGGATCGAACCCGGGCAGGGCCCGACTAACTAAAAGTGAGACCTAAGGCCGACAATCCTTTGGAGCCCCCCCCCCCTTCTACGTTCTGAGTTTTTAATTTTTCTCAGTGTCGGTGCTTGCACCTTTTGGGAATCATTGTGCATAGCTCTGCAGGGCTCTATGCAGTCGCACTGTATGCATTATGTCCAGCACCGATACCGCCTTTTATATCCATTTTAGCTAAAGAGTTTTATAGCTCATTCTCAAGAAAGAAATCTTTTTTACTTTCATATAGTGAACTAAATAAGAGAAATACTAATTATGTGTTAATTGAGTTGTTTTCAATTGATAAATTCTTATTTTATCTTAAAAATACATAATTCTTTAATGCTGTGCATAAGTTTTTAGAAAATTAGGGGCCCCTTAGGAAGATGAGGCCCCAGTCCTAGGCCCAGTTGGCTTGTGCCGTAATCAGGCTCTGAACTCGGGACCCTCAAGTTAAGAGTCCGACTCCTTACAGATCGGGCTACCACGGCCCACACTCCAAGTACAGTCAGGAATTGATTAATATAGTCAGCGTATCATTAAATCGTAATTAAATGTGAGCTAAAATAGTAAACGTATCAAATCTATAGCGGTTCGTTCAATTTCGATATTTCTTGATTGTCGATTCAATGATTATGCAGAACAGGAAGTCCATTTTCCTATATCTTTTTTTGCAATATTTTACGTTTTTATAATTTTTTTTAAAGGAAAAACAAACACTCAAGAATGTTTTTCCAGGCGATCAGGAAAAGTTTGAATTTCTTCTCAACAGATGGCGTTTGCTGTTTTCCGTCGACAGACAGAATTTTGATGAGCGGAGTTTGTTTGTGTACTTTTTCAAAAAACAGCCAAAATGCGATTTTTTTTCTATTTTTCCCTGAGAGTGGTGGACGAAATGTTTAAAATGCCGGCTTGCTCATGTAGTTTGATGAAGTATCAAGAAAGTAATGGTATAAAAAAAATCTTTCAAAAATTACATACATATATGATGCTTATTTCGAAGGCAACGTTTTAAGACAGTTTGTTTGCAATGTATTTTCAGAATTACCGGCAAGCCGTCCCGAAGTTTTATGTACCGTGAATAAGGGTTACTTAGACCCTAGGGGGTTACTTGAGCCCATTACAGAAAATGATAAAATCTGGGTTTGGTACTTATTAGTTGAAGACTTGAACGTAGTTCCTCGTTTCTCCACTAGGTAGAAGCACTCTGCAGTCTCTAACCCAAGTACCAAACCCAGATTTTATCATTTTACTGTTGGGCTCAAGCAACGCCTCCTAAGTACTAAATGCCTGAAACTTTCTGGTTTTTAGCACAGAGCAAAATTTCGTGCTTTTTTCACGATACACTGCCATGTACTGGAGTTCTTCGAGAAAGAGAAATTAACGATTGGTTCATTTCTAAATTTAAATTTAAAAGTTAACCAATCAAAAAATTTATTTCGAATAGTGTTTGGATCCATCGCCAATCAAAATGCACTTGGTTCTCAAAGCACTGCCATCTACCGGAGTTCTTCGAGAAATTAACGATTGGTTCATTTCTGAATTTAAATTTAAAAATTGACCAATCAAGAAATAACAACGGCATTATCGGATTGCCGGAAGGTGGCGCTTAAAGTGGAACCAACGACTACCGTAGCAAAGCAAATGTACTAGGCATTTAGTATTTAGAAGGCGTTGGTTCAAGTAACCCCCCTAGCCCTAGGGTCCAAGTTACCCTTGTTTACAGTACGCTGAAAGTAATAATCTTAAAAAGTTTAGAAGATACAGGGGAATCTCAAGCAATATTTGGCGAATAATTTTTGTTTGCAATGTAATACTTGAATTTTGCTTTCGTTCCAGAGGGCGGAACGTTTTCGAACGTGATGAAGGAGGTGGTGCTGGAGGTGACCGACAATTACAAATGCGAAGAAATGCTCAGGAAAACGAGACTGGGGAGGTTCTTCCAACTGCACGAAGGATTCCTCTGCGCAGGCGGCGAATATGGGCTGGATTCTTGCAAGGTATGCTTCTTCTCATGATCAAAGTAAACAACCAACGTAAATAAAACGCTGATCAGAAGGAAAAATGCCATATTTTCTTGTTAATTTGTTTTTAAGTTAGCTTGTTCTCTTCGATCATATTTCAGTATAAAGCTCATTTAATCATTTTTTATTCATGTTTCTCTTTGCCAAGCGCGTATTCAGCTTTTAGTTCAGGAGGGGGGTCATTTTCAGAAAAGGGGGTAGGATCGAAGTGTAATTTTTGTATGAAAATGTGATAGTTTAGAAATTTTTTCGTTATTTTCGTCCCCAAAACTGCAGTTTTATGCTATATTTGGTAACTTAAAGTGAGGGGCCATCATGACCCTCCACCCCCTCTGGATTCGCGTTTGCGTTTTACTTTGTGTCGGATTCTCAACTGCTGGTTCGGTGGGCCGGCAATCATCCGTCGAAAACTTGAAATAGTCCTAAAACGTTTAACTGAACTTTGGGCTAGAAACTTCTCTTCACCTATTTTGAAAATTTTGAAGTAAAATACCTATTAAAAATCCTCTGTATAAAAAAAAAATGGTTCGCTTTCGCATCCACTTTCATGCTTCAAATAGGCTGTAGTAAATGATAAAAAAGTATCCTCTTTTCTTTTTCCCTTCTATTGGCGAGTGTTTTAACGTCATTGAAACAGCGTCGACGGCACTAAATTCAGAAGAAATTAACAAAACACTGGGTATTTTTCTTCTAGTTTCTTTCCTTCCTTCTTTATTTTTTCTTTGTTTGCAAACAAACGGAAAAATGCGTCAACTTGTTTTAGCTTCTAGGTGGAAGTAGACCTCTTACCTAAATTTATATGTGTTTCATGTATTTTCAAGTTCACTTTTTCCTCCCGAGAGAATTTTCCTTTCCTTTTTCAACAATGACGAATTACTATTTTCTTCCATTTTTGAAAGCAGTTGCCGTTATGGCTCCTTTTCCAAATCGTACCCGGAGTCTGCCACTAGGTGAGTGGACAATGCTCCAAATGTGCGGAGGCCCAATGGCCCTTGCTGGATGTCCTCGGCCTTCGCCCCTCCTGGTGGCGGCGTCCATGTCTAACACACTCATTCGCCCACGAATTTTTTTATGAACAAATAGCGAACCTTCTCTGAAGGGGATAGGGGCTGCCCTAAACAATGTAACGCTTTTAGGAGGGACGGGCAATTCGTGAAAATGTGACGATTTGTGTCAAGGGTGAGGGAGGGGTAACCAGGCGTGTCGCGTGTGACATTACGCATATGGTGCTTATGAAAAAGGTGACGTGTAATGAGGAGAGGAGAAAGGTGAAACATAGGCTGATTTAGGCTGTGAATTCTGGGGGTGCGACAATATCGGGGATCTGGGAGGAGTTGGGTGAAGATACTCCACCATCAATGAGGAGCCGGGGGGTTTGCCTTCAGAAAATTTTGAAAATTTTTTTTTTAAATATTGGTTTTTAGCTCATTTCAGAGCAGATTTATTACACTGTAAACTGGAATAATGTGCAAGAAGTTAAAACATTTGAAATGGTTTTTGAAAAAGTATATTACATTAGTCATTTTCTTTTAACTTTTTTAATTTTGTTTTATTCAAAGAAAAATAAATTTTAATGATATACCAATAAATACCCAATTACAGAGTATACAATTATTTCATAATACAGCACAAAATAATAAACAATTTTCGAAACCAGTTTTTTTATGTATAATATTTCTTATTAATTTTTTTTCAAATGCATATAAATTTTATTTTTAATATGTATCACAATTTCTACTGCACTGGAGATTTCGTGGTGACAAACAGGTCACACAAAGAGCTGCATGCTAACTATTTTTGGGTTTGCTTCAAGTAAATTAATTTGCATTGTAATTGTGAAAAAGTATGAGATTTTCCACGCTATATTTTTTATAAAACATTTTTAATTTTAATTTTTTCAAAATTCCAACAAAAATGTTGGGGGTGCGGGGCACGCAAAACGCCTGTGACTGAATTGAAACATTTTGCGACTAAGGGATGGGGTGGGGGCGGCAAGGGGCGTTAAAATGTGGAAAAAACTATGACATTTATGGAGAGCTTCCTACCCCTTCTATATATAATCCTAATTTAAATTAAACTAGTATTTTGCTTGCAATACACCATTTCTCGTTTTGTAGTGGCGCCATCTGTTAGACCATTTCGTAGTAAGAATAATCTCTGATCGCCCATTGAAATCACTTTTGGAAAAATGAGACAAGAGTCTTAAAAAAATCTCATTAACTTATTTATGCCTGACATTTTTTTTTCAAAGATATTTTGTATACTAGTTATAAACTGTTTAATGGACAGGAAAAATAATAAAAAAAATATTATGTAAAACATATTTTTTTTATTAAGGAAAGAAAAATCGTCCTTTAAAAGTTACGATAGACCCCAGAGGGTTCATAATTTTTTTACTAATTTTTTTTTCTGCCTACGATATAATATTTAAAAAGACATTTTATGAGAATAAATAAAATCAGCAATTAACATAAACTGGGAAGCTGGGAATAACTTTGAAAACTTAGCTTTTTCTCTTGAGATTGTGAACGATGTAATTTTTGATAAAGATCATATTAAAACTGCTTCAGAACACACTTTACAATGGTTATGTGCTGCAATCTGTTAATAACGAATTGAAACAATTCCAAGTTACGAATAGAACACTATTATTCGGTTGAAATGTTCATTTTGGGGGAAATTCAGACCCTTTTTTGGACCGTCCCTAAAAAGTCACGCTAGGCATTGATGGGTTAATATCCTGAGGGGTTTTCAGGAAATAGCTTGACAAAAGCGTGATATCTCACCTCGTGAAGATTCTTTACGAATTCACTCATTAATCCGTCATTAAATGCCTACATCAGCGCTTCCTCCAACCTTTTGTGTTTCTTTGCGAACCCCTTGCAAAATCTGAGCGAAGTTGGCGAACTTCTTGTACACTAAGAAAAAGCATCATGCTACACCCCTTCTCATAACACTCACAATAAGATTTATTATAGTTTTAACAATAGTTCACAACAAGTGCAAAAATAATATTTGCAAAATATTGAAGTACAAAAATTGCTACGCACTTAAAATGATAGTTAGAAAATGATTGCGAAACAAATTCAACAGAACAAAGCCAATGATAATTCTTTAAAGTTTCGTCAACTTGGGAAAAAAAATCCTGATTAAACAGTTGCGAGCAAAGAAATTCAATGTTGGACTCAAGTATCTGACAGTTTCGGTGATACATTAGGTTCAGCATGAAGTCGATTCTGCATTTGAATCGGTGAGAGCAAAAACAACATCAGTCACAATAAATCGAAAATTCGTTTTTTATGGAAACAAAGGTAAGATGCATGTTGATATCAAAAATCACGTCAGTCAGGTTACTAATTTGACAACAATGTTTGAATGTTGACCGTAGAAGCAATGTTAGAATTAGGACGTTTTTTCTCTCTCCTGAACAATTTGAAGTTCTTGACTGACGTTTTTGCACTCACCGATTCATTTATCTCTATGGGTTGAAAATCTTTTTTCCCCATAGAAACGTTGTCCAAAGTGGTAACAAAATTTAAAATGTCTCTTATTGACACAACAGTGCATTTATTTGTAACACTGAAAAAGAACTTATTTTAACAATGATCTTCAAAAATAAGTTTTTTTTCCAGTAAAATTAAACTATGAAGAAAACAACGCTTGACATCTCAAACTGTTAAATTCTGCCATTACGTACCTACTTTCGCGAACCCCTTTTGTACCTCTCTTGAACCGTTGAGGATTCGCGAACCACCGGTTGGGAACCGATGGTCTACATCAATTTTACAGAGCATGATTGAATAGGTATGGCCAGGGAATGATTAAATAGGCATATCAAAACTCTCTGGCCAACAAAACTTTTTTCGAAATGTATGTTTTACAATCCTAAATCGCAAAAACCTTGTCCTTGCTCAAATGTTACTCCTATTTCATATATAGTCGATGCCATTAAATTTGTACTTTATCTGCTTTTATGATAATTATTATCCAACAATATGTACTATTGAATAAGAAAATCACTAAAAATAGTTGTTGATTTCCATCTGAAAGTGCACAAATTTTATCATTTTGAAAAATAATTTTAAAATATAGTTTAAAAAACTAAAAAATACGCTTTTAGACTTAATCAAAATATTTCATGATGCTCTGATTTCTTTCTGATTTACAAAACTACTGAATATCCGCTCATTTACATGTACTTGTAATACATCAACAGTATGTAATATAGCTTAGCCTTAGTATTAAAAATAGTACTAAATATATTACTTTTATATTTGTGAAGAACGTGCATTTTATCTTTCATTCAAAGTTACATACAAACAACTGAAACACTTGTAATACATCAACGTGAAATATAGTTTAGACTTTAGTATTGATAATAGTGTTAAATACATCACTTTTATATTTGTAAAGAAAGTAAGTTTTATCTTTTATTCAGAGTTACATACATACAAATCCACATGTAAAACTAATAAAAGCGTATTAATAATTTTGTAATTTTATTTTTTACAATTAATTATGTTGACCAATAAATATTTTCATTAAATTACCAAGCTGCCTGTTCTGACATAACTTCCGTAAGATCATACTTTGGGAGTTTGAACACAAATGGTGACGTTAACTTTTTCAACAACAATTTCCAGCTTATTACTGGGTGTTGCACTTTAGAACGTCAGTTATCGAAGGGGGTAAGGTCTCATTGAAAGAACTGCCAGAATAAGCGAAAACTGTTTTGACTGCTTTTTTCTCCCATTAGTGGTTGGTTAGAGTTCGTGACTTAATAAACTTAAACTGAGAGGAAATAACGGTGGCTTCATTTCCACTTAAGAGCTGTGCATAAATGTCACCTATTTCAACATAGTACTTACCCCTTACCCTTACCCCTTTATCATGAAGTGTCTCAATTCACCTTATCCCATATCCTTTCCTCCTGACCCACGTATCACAAAGATACTGTTATAAAACATGTTTTTATTTGTACAAGACTGAGATTTCACTCTTCTTTCCTTGTGGTTACCTCTCTCCCCCCTTTTCACAAACTGTCACAATTTCACTAATTGCTCATAGAGGGGGAGGAAAGAGCAATGAATGGACGAGAAGAGAAATCACCAGATTCCAAACGCGTACCCACGAGGGGGCCCCCTCCCAGAAGCATCAAGATGAACTCCCTTGAAAAAACCAAAGTCCTTAAAATGCATTTTTTGAACTTAATTTTTGGAAATTTACCAAGACATAGCCCCAACCCCTTTAAAATTTCACCAAAAACGACTGCAGTTTTTTCTTTAAGACGTCAAATTCGAAAACTTTCAGAAGGAGGACCACTTAGCCTTTCCCAGGAAACAATCCTGGGTGCGCCACTGCCATATTCAATTTAAAAACTTGTTGAATTTTTGTTTTATTCTAGGGTGATGGTGGTGGACCTCTCGTTTGCTATCGTAAGGACAAGAGCTACGCTCTAGCTGGCATAGTGTCCTGGGGTATTGACTGCGGACAGCCTGGTGTGCCCGGAGTGTACGTAAAGATTCAGAAATATCTTGACTGGATCAGTAAAACCACCGGCGTTCCACTCGACGACTACTGGCCCAAGTACTGATCCGCAGATTTGCTGTTGAAGCAAACTTTGTTTGTCCTACGTATTTTGTTATTCAAATGAGAATTGGGAGTAAAGTCTCCAAGTCTTGCAAAAGATCTTTTTCTGGACGTTTTCCAGATGAAGAAGTTCACCAACTTTAAGAATGAGATGTATTGTTAATCGGGGTAGTCGGATTCGGTACCACATTGAACGTTGGAAGTGCTAGGGTTATTATGTGAATATATTCACTGTTATTTTTTTTGCTGATTTTATAATCTTCTGAAATGTCCACAAAACTCAATCTGTTCATGTTAGATGCACGTTTCGTTTGCGAAACAAGTTTGAATGAGTAGGAAATTTGTGGTTTTGTGTGGAACAACAATATTTGTTCCCTGGCGTTGTCCTTTTTGCGTTAACAAGTTAATTTTGCTAAAAGTTTTTAAAGAATGATACGAATTCTTTCCCGAAGCGGTGATGGACACAGGACACTTATAAAGACCCAAAGTGAAAAATCTTTTTAATAATACATGTATAAAACCAAAAGGTACTTGGGTTAAAGTAAGTGCTCAAAGTTTTTTTTTCTCGGCTAACAATGCACACCTCCCATTTTCGATGCATGGAGCTCCGTACAATCTGGAATACTCCCGGCATATCTCGAATTTCACCGCGTCGAGAAGGCATTTCTGACCCCTCATATCTATATGATTTCAGTCGTTAGGATGCAACCTGCTCCTCCTTAAAGCTCTGAAACACTTAACTGGGACACCCTGTATATTATATGCTAGCTATCACTGACGCATTTCTATTACGAGTTTTCTTTTTTAAGGTGCCTGCCTACCTTCGGAGGGAATTTTTCGAAATATTATCAAAAACTATCTTTTAAATAAGTTATATGATAGAATTCGTCTTTAAAAAATGGAAAAAACACCAAAAATAGCTGCATAATTTTTAAATTTTGTTTTTTGAGGGAAAACATATGTGAAAATAGCAATAAAACGGTATTTTTGCAAAACATCAAAACTCAAGTTCAAATCAAGATATTTCTGTTCTGTAATTTTTTTTATAATTAGTGACACCCATTGCAGGGAATGACCCTTGCTCAGAAATGTAAAGACACAATTAAAAAAATTATGAAGGTGAACATTTCTATAAATTAAGAAATTGTCGAAATATGACGAATTTTAACATGCTACACATTACAAATCATTAAATAATGATGTTCCAAACATCAGAGAGGGTCATTTCCTAAATCAACTCATTAGTATTGACAAAAAAAAGTTTCAGAATATTACAAACATAACTTTTTGAGTTATGCTGTTTTGCGTTAAATCAAAACCTTAAAAACTCAATTTCGAGAAAAAGGCGAAGGAAAGCTGCTTCCGGTTACTAAAACCTTTAGAACTTTAATATTAAAATGCCTGTAGCTTCGGTTCTAAGCAAGATAGAAGCAAAATTTAAACTGATTTGGAAAGCTAAGAATTCAAACTTCAATACTAAATCATAAAATAAAAATTCGTTTTTTGACCAAAAATTGCATTTTAAAGGTAGGCAGGCACCTTAAAGAAAAATGTAATTTCACATAACGTAGCCTCAGGGCAACAGTACAACACCTTTTTTTCAAAATAACAGAAGGATAACGCCTACTGTGCGTCTGTGAAAACCGCGCTTAACACTCGCGAATCATTCCACTTAAGAAAGGGGTGATGGATTTGGATTGTGAGTGGGAACTTTCTGAAGTTTTCAATTTAGAACTTGCATTTTTGCTGTCCTTTTGGCATTTTCAACTAAACTATATATTTGAAATTAACACGGTTCAACGTTGTTTGATACGGCTCAAAATGTTTCTTATTATTCTACCCCTTCTTATCTTACCTATCCCTATTTTAGTAAGATCAGAGAAGATCTGACGCATGCGTAAATACGTGGAAGGTTTCACCTAAGAAAATCAGACAGTACTGTTGTTCTGAGTCGACGATGTGTGTGATATGGGAATTGAAGATAAATATTAGGACTTTTCATAAATTGATCATTACAAAGGGGATAACTTAATCACAAAATGAGCGATGAGTTAGACTTTTGAATTGTTTCAGAGTAAACTAGACATGCTGATTTCAAAACAGTAACTAGTTCTCTTTTTACCGACTCGTCAGGTTTTTTCTTTACAATTTATTTGAATGTGATCACTTCACGATTTAACCACCTATTACAGCTCCATCCTTCTGCTCTTTCAGTGGCTGGCAATAACCTTTTTAAAATTAAAATAAGGTGTTTTTTCAAAAAAAAATTAAAATATTATTATTATTTGACAAATTTCAATTCAGTTTATTGTCACGCCAAAAAAAGAAAATTTTCAGTCAGCAATGTGAAATAATATTGCATTCAACAGTAATATAGGATGGTAATTTTTGATGCAATTATTGCTTTCATAAAAGAAAATAAAACTTTTGTTTAAAGTTTCTAAAAATTGTCCTAATGAATCGCTTTATGCTTCATGTGGCTTGAAATATTGGCATGATACACATAAATTAAGATTATTTTTGGACCTAAAGGTCGTATCGAAAGCAAACCACAGATCTGAGACAGCAAAGTCGATATTTTCTAGTGCTATTGACAAGTAAAGTGAAGCAGGCCAATTCTCTGTCGAGTTACGCAGTTTTAAAAGTTTGCCTTTGTATCTCATGAGTCGATGAGAAGGGAAAAAAAAAAAACATTGCAAAAGTGAAAATTCCATTTTTTCCCCTTCTTTTTAGTATTAGTCACATATGCAATCATTTTTCACATGTCTCCCAATGTCCACTGTCCAGTTTAACTAGATGTGCGGTAAATCGCAAATTTGAGAATACCCAGTTCTTTTTATTAAAAGAAGGTAAAACTTTCATGAGCACTTAGATAAAAATATGTTTTTCATGGATAATCAATTTAAATCACAAGAACATTTACAGCACAAAAACCATACCTCACAAAAGCATAATATATGATATTGCCTTGTTTTTGAAATAATTACTCAGAATAACTTTTTTTTCAAATTGTCTTTATTTTAATTAATTTTATTAATTATTATTTCAAATTATTAATATTTTACTTTTTGCAAATTTTTGAAGTATGAAACCTGAACTTAACTATAGCTTTTTTGGTGAATATGCGGTAATTAAAAGTTATAGTGAAGACTGTAGAATGTATATTCAACGCACATCATGATGTATATATTTTTTGGAAATAAATTTAAATATAATTTTTGAATTTTTATTGCAACCCTAAAATATTTTTCTGTAAAAACTAAGTATTTGTACATTTGTTGGAAAAAAAAAAAAAGAAATTTAAGTAAAGATGAACTTTCATTTTTGGCTGTAAATCATTGCAAGGGAATTATTTCCTGTGAACTAAACTACCATGATAGAAAAAAATTACTAAATCATATTTTATTACTTATGTAAAAATCAGTGCTATGACAGTGTAAATAAAGGGTATGATTGCCGTACTGATGAGTCGTACAATAACATGTAAAGACAAAGCATATAATTCGAGTACAACTAACTGGATACGTCGTTAACATATGAAATTCATTTGAAGAGCACTTTATGAGCCTCCAGGACATTTGCATACAGTTCGGTCACCTGTTTTTGAAAATACATACAATTTAGTTTAAAATACACTCATCAAGCTTCCTGTTGACCTTCAACGTACGGAGATATAGGGCCACGAAGTGTGCACAACTAGCAGGATGCGTCGTTAATACATGTAATTTTCTCATCTTGAAGTGCACTTTATGAGCCTCCAGGACATTTTCCCATAGTTTTGTCACTTGTTTGTGAAAATTCATGCCTTCTAGTTTAAAATACACTTATAAAGTTTCCTGTTGACCTTCAGTGCATGGAGATATAGGATCACGAAGTGTCCGCAACTAACTGGAGGCTTCGTTAACACATACAATTTCCTCATCTTGAAGTGCACTTTATGAGCCTCCAGGACATTTGCATACAGTTCGGTCACCTGTTTTTGAAAATACATACAATCTAGTTTAAAATACACTCATCAAGCTTCCTGTTGACCCTCAACGTACGGAGATATAGGGCCACGAAGTGTGCACAACTAGCAGGATGCGTCGTTAATACATGTAATTTTCTCATCTTGAAGTGCACTTTATGAGCCTCCAGGACATTTTCCCATAGTTTTGTCACTTGTTTGTGAAATTTCATGCCTTCTAGTTTAAAATACACTTATAAAGTTTCCTGTTGACCTACAGTGCATGGAGATATAGGATCACGAAGTGTCCGCAACTAACTGGAGGCTTCGTTAACACATACAATTTCCTCATCTTGAAGTGCACTTTATGAGCCTCTAGGACATTTTTCTATAATTCTGTTACTTGGTTGTGAAAATACATACATTATAGTTTAAAACACACTCATTGAGTTTGCTGTTGACCTTCAGCATACGGAGATATTAGATCACAAAGTGTACACTTTTTCATTTCTGTACATATAAAAACAACTATTTTTCGTTAGCACTGAGGATAAGCCTTCAGTGTTACTTTTCCCCGACAATTTAAATTTAAATGAAAAGTCTTTATCTTCTTCTAAATCAAACTTTGATGATAGTGCTGTTGATATATCATCCCAAGCAGTATTGGGTTTGATATTGTAAAGGACAAGGCGAGGGTTTCTTTTCCGTGGTGTACGGGTAGTTATAAGATGAGAAAGACTTCTGTTATTTTCAAGTTTTTGCTTTAGGATATCACAATCTAAGGGTATGGCTGCATCTACCGCAATTCCTCCTTTGGCAACGAAACGAACTCGGTTTATTTTAATGCCATCTCTATGCGGCTGATAATTATTTTAAAGGACCATTTTTAAATCGCGTGAACTAGTTTTATTGTTTGTAGGATAGACCAGTAAAGTGCTTATTAGCTATTAAGTGCACATTAGCTAGTGCTTGAGCATATGATGGTTTATCATTCATTTGATTAACTGCAACATTATTGTAATTTTGTTTGGCTAGAGGTGGGAATTGATTCAACTGTATATTATTATCATAAATTTGACAGTTCACCACATCTTTCTGTGAGCTGTAGTCAGAAGGGGAGCAAGTTTCTGTTTGTGAGTATTGATCAGTTGCAAGCGGATTTTTCTGCTTGACCTTATCTTCTAGTAAATCTATAAGAGCAACGATATCTTTTTGAATGTCTAATTTTATGAAATACCGGTTAAGCGTATCTTTGCCTGTAATAAGCTGGCGCAAAAACGTAAAGATGACTTCTGCTGAAGAAGCAGTAGAGAAACTATCTTCTGTAGGACACCAGTCCTTGTGAAATATTTTAGCAAGAGGTCCGATAACAGTATCGGAATAAGACTGTTGATTAAAGGCAGACGTCAGTACAACAGATCCCTTGTTTATAGATGAAGTAGATAATGAATCCGGTTGCGAGAAGCTGTTTCTACTGTTCTTTAATTTTCCCAATGATTGAAGATTGGAATTCAATTCCGGAATATGAACACTAGAGTCTATAGGTGTAAAAATTTGTTGTTCAGTCATTTCATTGCACTAACTTAGTCCGAGGATAAGCCTTGCAACTAATGACAGATTTAAGTAATGTATATACAAGGTGTCCACTAGGGTGTCCAAAAAAAAAAAAAAAAAACGAAAATCGGAATTTTGTAACGCATACCCTCTTATTTTTTTCCTTTTACATCAAAACAATTGTGAAAAAAGTTTCATGCAATTTGAACAACGGTAACCCAACCGGTTAACGGTAACCCAACCGGTTGGTTAACAATGAAAGACACATTTTAAGAAATTATCAAGACGAAAAATATGAAGCAGAAAGTATATAATTAGAGGTAAATATAAGTTTTTCTCGCATTTTATATTTATTTCTCTCGGAAATTACTCAAAATTAGGGTTTTTTCAAGTTTTAAGTTAAATTTTTCCATTTTAAATACTACATTTTTTTATTATTATTCATCTGAAAGTATGTTCTTTAGTGATTTTGGAACTTTATATTTTCTTTACATGTATCTGTAATTTTAAATAAATAAATAGTTAAAATAAATAAATTGAAAAATAAAATAAATAAAAAATTAAAAAAACTATGACAACGATTTATTTACAACATATATTTGCTCAATATTACAGTACAATAAACATTACTAAACATACTATCGTTTTAATGTTTGTTTATTGCAGTCAGAGTATATATTTCGGTGCTCTTGGATCAACACAACAAAAATTGTTTTTGCTCCTCATCAACTATTAGCAAACCATGACACTCCTGCATCATTTTTACAGCTCCTTTCAGCTGTATCATTTATTGGTCTAAACACTGAGACCATCCTTTTTCCTTCAAGGAATTAAGTGTTATTCGCCCACAGAGAAGGACTCTCTCATCAATTTTGAGCCTAGTAAGCAAAGGCCATCTTTTAAATGATATGAACTTATCAATTGTTTTCTCTGCAAAGTAATAAAATAACAGGTAACAAATGCGTGATATGAGGACGTAACTAATTAAACAATTAGTTACTTCCTCCCCCCCTTGATTCGATTCATCTCAGTACACAAGTACTAGTTTACACTTTCAAGCACAAGTCGGAATAATTTGTAATTTTTGAAATTACAATAAACATTTTCGACAATCATATTGATATTAAACAATCATTTATTCAAATTTTTTAAAGAAATTAGGTTCCCAGCACGAGGCATAAAATTTATATATTTCTCTAAATATTAGATTTTATCTATTTATTTATTGCATCATTTGTGAATTTTAACTTGCATATACACTTAAAGAAAATATCAAGTCCCAAAATCACTGAAGAACAAACTTTCAAAACAACATTTGCAGATGAATAATAAAAAAATGTAGTAGGGGAATGTGTGGCAAAGTAAAATAGCAGGGCAAAGTGAAATGGTAAAATATTTTCCCAGCTTGCAGTGTAACCTATCTAGCAATTTTTTAACTAAGTTCTTAAACAGATAGTTAATTCCTGTCAAAAAAAAAAAGTAGCTCCGAAGATCAACGAAAAAATTATACAAGCCATTTAAAAAATTTGATACCTTTATTGTAATATTCGTAGTTTTACAAAAATATTTCTTGTTATTATAAAAGGATAGGATTTTTGTAATTATCACCCAAACTATTAATTGAGAACTACTGATATCCAGCGCAGTCCTTATTTAGTTGAAACTAGCTAACCCGGCGAACTCTGTTCCGCCTTAAATGCAATAAATAAGCAAATTTTGAATTTATTAAGTTTTTTTTATCAGAAAATACAAAAAAAAAAAAAAAAAAAAAGTACCTACATTAATCATCCATTATTGTTTCTGTATTTGCAACCTATTTTACTGCGCTCCAGAAGCTGTCAGAACATGTGGTTTATGTCCCCCGGCGACGGAGGCTCAAAAAAGGCTTAGTTAAAAAGATAATCTTTTCGGACTGCTTATCAACTGACTGCTCCATCCATAAATCCATCCAAACAAACTTTTGAACACATAATAGTAATACGTAAATGCAGTCCAGGAGCTATCCCACCAAGCGCTTTCCACCTCTCAGCCTCAGAGGCGTAAAAACTCTTAAGTGAGATTCGTTTCTGACAGCTGATCACATATAAATTTCAAGGGAAGTAACGCGTTTGTTTATAATTTACTTCACAAAAAAGTCAAATAACACTCAATGCACCGCTAACTTGCAACCTGTTTACTGCGCTCCGGAAGCTGCCAGAACGTGTGCTTTATGTCGCTCAGCCATGGAGGTGTCAAAAAAGGCTTAGTCAATAAGACATTTTTTTCTATTTATGTAACTGACACACATAAAGTATAGCCTATGTCCTTCTCCTGGCTCTAAACTACCTACCATCCAATTTTTAGCCATATCGGTACAGCCGTTCCTGAGTTATAAATAGTGTAACTAACACGACTTTCTTTAACATATGTTACGGCCAAAGCCCGAAGTCGGCCAGTTCGCGAATTGGCCGGCCACTTCGCGAAATGGCCAATATCGCCTCAAAATAACCGGCCAAAGTCCGATCTTTTCTTGATTTCGGGCTTTGGCCAGCCAATTCGCGAACTGGCTAGAGGCGATCGGCCAAAGTTAGAAAAAAGGTAGTGACACATTTTGTGTGTCATGACCTTTTTCACATGTCACATTTTGTGCTTGTTTACCATAATGCTAATGAATCCCATTATATCTGCCACAGAGCAGGGGCGGATACAGAAATAGTTTTTATGGGGGCCCAGAAAAGTAAAAGTGCTTCCCCCCTATTTTTTACAAAAAAAAATCTTACAAAGTTCCTTTAAATTAAAAAAGGGGGGTGGGTGAAAAAAAAATTAACATTTTAAGCCGATCAACTATTAAACCAGTGGTTCCCAGCATGGAGGCGATTGCTCCTGAAAGGCGATTGGACTCCTCAAAGGGGCGGTAAATTCTTAAAAGGCAATGGGTATTTGAAAGAGAAAAAAAAGTAGAAATAAAACTAGCGAAAACCAAAATTGTAAACATGTACGAAACCGGTTGTTCAGAGTTGATCAAAGTGTCTTGAGCTAGGTGGCGTCTTCTGATGACATTAATTAACGAAGAAATTAATTAAAAACCTTTAATACCTTTTTTTGCGCTTTTTGAATTCGAATAAAACTAATTGAACTTGAAATTAAAGTTTAAGAGCTTTCTTCTTGCACCTAAGATGAACCTTAGGAAGTATTTCGTCATTTATTGCTAATTTTATAAATTTTCAAATTGTCAATTTGTTTTAATTCAAATTTTTAGTTTCAACGATTTTAGTTCCCCTTGAGTCTAGTATAGAAAAGAAAATAATATTTCTTGAAAAATATACTTCTGTTTTTTGAAAAGTACGTCAAACATTTTAGATGTTTCCCTTTAAATGCTTCAGTTATATATCAGCTCACTTTGTGAAAGGAAAAAAGAATGAAGGTATTTTTATTTCTTTATTAATATTTTTAGTTTAAAAGGTTATAATTGCTTTATTGAGTATATTTTACTACAAACTAAAGCTAGGTTTTTACATTTTTAATAATATCGATGTTCACTTGGGTCAACTTATTGTTTTTTAGAGGAAAGGGCGTCCTTCCTTTGCGATAGGTGTCAGTCAGCGTCTTGAAGAGCTCACAGAGGTTGGGAAACACTTTATTAAAAATTATGTCAAATTATTCAATATTATTTAACCTAATTAGTAAATGAGGCATGGCATTATTTAGAAACAACTGTCAATATGATTTAAAACGAAAAAATTATCAAAACGAAATCGTTACTTTTTTCCATCGCAGATGAATTAATGAATGAATCGTAATATATATTATGTACCATTGATTTAGCAAACCCTGAGAATTATTTTACCCTGTTTAACCCCATATTGCTATATTTCCATAACAAACCAAAGTGATCTTATTCAAATATGCTGTACATTAGCTTTTTTTAAAGACATAGTTCAAAAGTTTTTACGAATGTTATGGAGAAATTAGAAAGCAATTGAACATTAAACATATAGTAAAATTATTTTTATCCCTTTGGAAGCCCCCCCCCCCCCTAAAATCCGCTACTGCCACAGAGTAATTTTTGGGACTAATCCGCACTCTTAGGCACCTAAGAGCGTCCATCAGAAAAAAGGCCAAGGTGGGTAGTAGCGTGAAGATCTCACAATACCAAAAAACTCACGGGTCTCTCATGAAAATTTCCTCTCCCTTGGAGAAAACAAACGAGCAAGCAAAAATATAATCACATTATCTATTGAATTAGTTTATTACAGAAAATTATGACTATCATCATTTGATGCAACAAGACGAACTGTCACGGCATTTCGAATATTGCACAAGAGTTAGTTATTTTTACATCTGCAGCGATTTCTTTAGCACTTGGTAGCGCAATTGCATCGAACAGCAAGCACATCGCACATTGGCCAAGGAGTTCCGGCCACTTCGCGAAGTGGCCGGCCAAAGTCGCATATACACGATTCATTTCCAGTACATCGGACTTTGGCCACACGCCCCGGCCAATGCGCGAAATGGCCGGTCAATTCGCGAAGTGGCCGGACTTCGGGCTTTGGCCGTAACATATATATAGATTAAGGCATCCTTTGATTTTTAATGTTCAATGTAATTTGTCAAGTGTACGCGGGGCAAAGTGGATGGGGCAAAGTGAAATAGTTCATTTCGTGTATTTATTTATTCATTTGTTAAATCACTCACGTATTTCTTCATTTTTTAATTCATTTACATTCTTTTACTTATTTACTCATTCATTAACTCATTTTCTTATTCGTTCTCTATTTTATTCACTCATTTATTTTTTCTCACACATTAATTAATTTATTTATTCATTTACTTGCTCATTCGTTTATTTTTCGTTAATAATTATTTTTTCGTTTATTTACGCATTCATTTGATGAAAATTACTGTTAATTGTCGAATTGAAAAAATTTCATAACAAAAATATTTTATTTTTCACTTTTTTGAAGTGAAAATGTTTCACACTTTTTTAAAGTTCAAAATAACTGCCAAAGATGAAAAATAAAATTTCAACGAAAGTATTATGAAAAAAACATTATTCCTTCTTTATGTACAAAAATTTTTAGAACAAAATTCCCATTCGTGACTTTTGAAGTAGGCAAGTAAACTTAACTATTTCACTTTGCCCCACATGAAAAAGGATCAAATAAGCTTTCTGCTGAAATATAATTGAAATTAAAAACCAACGTAAATAAAGCACAAATTAGGTAGAAAGTACAGCATGTACTGCGTACATGGCTGTACTTTCTACCCAATTTGTGCTTTATTTACGTTGGTTTTTAACTTCATTTGTAAAACAATGGTATTTAAAGTGTAAAAATTTAACTTAAAACTTGAAAAAACCCTAATTTTGAGTTATTTCCGGAAGAAATAAATATAAAATTAGAGAAAAAACTTTTATATTAACTCTAATTATATATTTTATGCTTCATATTTTTCATCTTGATAATTTCTTAAAATTTATCTTTCATTGTTTACAAAATACATAGAAAAAAGCTATTTTTTGAAGAAAATTACGAATTTTAAGCCTCGTTTGGGGTACCTAAATATTTTTTAATTTGGATAAATGATTTTTGGGACATGTTTGGATCTAGGGGAAGCGTTTTATCAACATGAAATTTTGAATTTCCGAAAAAAGTTTTTTTCGATTTGGCCTAGTGAAAAAGGGCTAGTTCGCACTTTCGGACGCAAGTCGGCACGGTTTACCGTTGTTCAAATTGCATGAAACTTTTTTCACAATTGTTTTGATGTAAAAGGAAAAAAATAAGAGGGTATGCGTTACAAAATTCCGACTTTCGTTTTTTTTGGGACACCCTAGTCCTATATCGTGGCCCAATAGCTAATTTCTAAACCGTTAGAGATAAGTATACAGTTCATTTTGGAAAAAATCTCTAAATTACGAAAGAAATTTGGGCTACGAAATGTTTTTCAAAAAAATCAAATTTTGAAAGAGTTACGAAATTTTAATTTTTATACAGCTCCCCAGTCGTATCAATCATATTTAGTAAAACATTCTTGACTCTGTACCGTTTAAAATTAAAAAAATCACTCTTCTACGACAAAAATTGACCGAGTTATGACGTTTTGAAAAATCAAGATTTTGAAGGATTTCGCATACGGTTCTTTAAGCGATCTCTTGATGACGTCATGAAATCCATCAAAATCTTGATTTTTTAAAACGTCATAACTCGGTCGCCGATAAGGTATGGTATCATTTTGTGCCAAAATATAGGAGCAAATGCAGGATTGTTCCTGCAATACTCTCTGCTGTTGTGTCCGTCATGTTGTTTTTTCCCGAATCGCACAAGTGCTGTCCAGACCACAATTGCTTGGGCTCGGCCCGGGAAGTTATTTATGACGTCACGGCTGAAACGCCCGGGCGAATACTCTGAAAGCAGCCTTAATGGCAGCCTCTATTAGAAGTTTGTTGAGGGAGAGACACATTATCATTTCATCCTCAGTTACAATTCTAACATCACTTACATCAAATCAATAAAAAGTGTAGCTATTTCTATTCTTTCTATCAAATTTAGCAGCATTTGTTTCATTTGCATCGTATTGTAAAGTTAGAACTTCATAATACTTTAAATTTTTCTTTTATGCAAGTTTCCCAAATACATAGTTTCCAGCTTTTGCAGTTTTTGTAGCTAAAGCATCAATTCCTTCTAGGTCTGCATCATTATCTTTCATTTCATCTTAGAAATTGCTTCATCAGAACTGCTTTTCATTTTGAAATCATCATTATTATGAGGGGGCCCACTTACCCTAACCGAGTAAAACCAAGGGGTAAGTGGAACCCCTCCCCTTAAACACTTGTTAATAATGCTTTGCATAAAAATTCTTATTGCAATGTGTACTTTAGGTTAAACTCTACAAAAAAAACTTGATGAACACAGAAAAAATAATAAAAATTAACATTGAAACACTTTAAAAAATGTTGCTCGAACTCGCAAAAAAAAATTTTTTTGAACATTTTTTTGACATAAATTATATGATCCAAAATAAATTCCATGAAACCCAATATTTGCAAAACCAATCATTGTGATAAAATATAACATAATCAGTGCAAAAACCATATGCCCATTTACCCGAACCAATCCTAACTCAAAAACGGCCCCACTTCTGCCCGGTGAAATAGTAACTATCACTGAATACTTGCATTAGCATCGCAAGTGAGAATCGTTCTTAACGTTCACACATGCATTGAGAATAATTATAATGAAAATAATACCGTACATTATTATAAAAATTTTTATTTTACTTATATAACATATTTACAAAAGCAAAAACTGGTAGTGATTGGTCAATCAATTTAGTGTCGGTTATTTATATATATATATATATATATATTTTTTTTTTTTTTCAAAAGAAACTTTTAACAATTAATTTCTTTATTAAAAATAGTTTAACGAGAAAAAAAAATTGTGATTAATGAGAATTATGATGGGAATAATACAGATGCAATTTTTAATATGAATTTAAACAAAATTTGGGTAGTTAGTGATTTTATTTGTAGATGACGCTACTGACACGAAATTTGGCCTCCTCATTATAGTTGCGCCATCTAGGAGAGCATTATTACATGAATAACAGTAGTCCGCCCCTGGGTGCGAGGTCTAAAAATAGAAGAGAAAACAATGTAACACCCATTGGCATCGTTACGAGTTTGGAAGCCCGTCGTAATGAATTTTCTGGGACTTATCAGAGGTGAATAGAATTTCATAAAATATTTTGAATACTCTTTTTTGGATTTTTTTTCTACATCCTAATGTTCGGGGTCAATCGAAAATTACAGCAGTTACGACAAGTGGAATCCGCTGCTGGGACACACATAATTGAATCGGTGAGGGCAAAAACTACGCTTATCCAGAATTTTAAATTTTTCAGGAGAGAGAAAAACGTCATAACTCCTCCAAATTTTCAAATAATCTACTATTCCCCCTCCCCCTGTGTCATAACATGCATTTGTGTTGTTGTTATGCAAAAACTAAATAATTTTTATTTAACTCGAGTACAGACAAATTTAGAATGTAATTTGGACTTATGCTGTTTTTGCACTCAATTAGTTCTTAGACTAGGAAAATAAAGTTTTCATACATTAAAAGTTTATATTTATGCATGATTTCATCAGATATGAAAGTAACTATTACTTTATCAATGTAACATAGGAATTCAAAAAATTATCTAACTCATTTTAAACCATACATCGTTATAAAATAAGATGAAATTATAAGAAATCAGGAATTTAAAAATTTTACAGTATTCAGGAATACAGGCCATCAACAACAGTGAAAAGTTCTTATAAAAATTGCTTGACGGTAGATAAATCTGTACCGATAAAAGAGGAACTAAAAAAAGTATAGGTATGTTTATCTCTTTAAAAAGTTCATGTTCAGTCATTGTGTCATCATGTGAAGTCGTTGATCAGGTAAATATTTCATTATGAAAAAGTTTTCAGAATTATGTACAATAATCTTCTTATATATCTTCCATACTTCTTCCATATCTTTCATTTTATTTATGCTGCTTGGAACGTGTAGGCATAGGCATGGCTTGAAGGAAAATCGACTTTCCGGAAAGTAGGCTTCAGCAGCTGATGGCTGTGCTTTTGAATCCATTCACTGAACAATGTGTGTGCTGTGATAACCCCTGTGTAAGTGTGAGCAAACTAAAATTTTACCTCTTTCTGCACATTTTCCCTTCGCCATTGTCTGTTTACTTTCTTCTTTTGTATGAGTCCTTCCACCCAAACATCAAAACTTTTTTTTCTTCAGCAATTTTCAATGAATTTCTTTGAAATTTGCAGCATATCTATATGTTGCTAATACTAACACATATAAAAATTTTCGTTGAAATATTTTAAAATTAAAATTTTTTAATTTAAAATTTGAATTTTAACGCTTTTCTATATTATTCCTCGCACCTGAAATTTCATCAAAATGACAAAATACAAGCAAAATGTGGAACATAAAACACCAGAAAATAAAATGTTGGGAGTACTTTTTCTATATATTGTGGAAAAAAAGAAAAAAAAAAACGAACTAAAATCTACATTTTTTTTTGTAAAAGCTATCCATATTTTAATAAAACATAGCAAATATATTCGACACAGCTAATAAAATAGAAAATTCCTTCCTAACAAAATGTTAACAAACCTCTTAAGTACAGTCATAGAAAAAAAAAAACGAAACACTCGCTCTTATTCGAAGACTATTACCACTAGAGACACGTGTAATATGTTATTTTTTCAGGAATAATGTGTTCTATAAATTTCTATTAGTAAATTGTTGTTAAGGGGTCGTCTTCATATAAAAATCGGCATCAACTTTAAAATTTTCTATAAAACCCCCCCTTTTTTATCGCATATTTGTGATCAGCAACATCATTTAACTTTGTATACCAAATTGTTTTAAATTTGCTCCAGCCGTTGCTTCACAATTGAACTGAAAAACAACCGTCTCGTATTGTTAAAAATATTTTTGATACTTGGGCATATAATACCTAAACCACGATAGGTACGGCAAAGTTTGTTTTTTTATATCAAAGTATGAACCAACCCAACAATAAAAACGTCATTGACTTCCTCTCAGATAAAATTTTGAATTTTTTATGAATTTTGAAATTAATATTTGAAAAAATGATGATCTGGAACCATATAATATTTTGATGGAGAAACAATCTAGAAGGGGTTTCAAAGGAGAATCCAAAATGGGAGCTCAAAATATCCAGTAGTTTTTGAGATATGCTAAAAGAACCATTTTTAGGGACCATATACAACTGTGCAAACTGAAACAATAGCAGGGAATTTCTATGCAAAGAAAGAGGAATATGCTTATCCACCAGTTGCAGAACATGCTCAGCGTTTTTATATAGTATTTAGTTTTCAACAGTTATAATATGTTGAAAGCGAAACGCTAATAAAACTGCTGAGTATATTTTAAAACTGGTAGACAATCATATTTTTTGTCCATTAGTCAGAAGTCTGCATTCATGCAACATGTAGCAATTCAGAAAACTTTTTACGTGGACACTTGATTTTCATGGAAAACTGTGGTGTCTCGGAAGGTTATTTGGAATAATTTGTAAAGATTAGACGTTTTTTTAAATTCTGAGCCACGGTTTTAACATTTTTGCCAATCCTAATACAGTAGTTTATATAAATACAAGAGGTTACTTTTAAGTTGTAACCTCTCTCCAAAAGGTGTGTGCTGCAACGGTTAGTGCGTAGCTAAAAATATGCATCCATCTTTGTTTAATCAAAAAGATAGAATGTTGCGTTTTTCCCTTGAACTCTACACAGTAGGGTTTTCTCTTCCAAATTTCAAAAAAATATTATAACTTTAACAAAACCCGAGAATTTTTAATTAATTACGAAAAGCAAAACGTATTATTGCTAGTAGCTTTAGGTAATTTAATCGAAAAAAATATGATTTGTCTACTCTTTGTAAATTTTCGACCTTGAAAGTAGCTTTTTTAAATGTGGTGGTGGTCCCTAAATCTTTTGGTCGGTCATAGCTTTTTGTTCTACTGATCCTAAAGTGATGCCGCTTGATACCTAGCATACTTTTTGGCCCTCCGCACCTAATTATGTAACCAAATGTAGAGGTTTCCCATTTGAAAAATTCAGACTTTGAGTTCATTTCACTTTGTATATAGCCCCTTATCAAAATTTTTACTCACATAGTTTTTAAAGAAGACTTTAATCCATGTCAGAAGACACCTTTTCTTTTGTTTCTTGGCAAGTATAGCAGCCGAATAATTCAGAGTGTTTTCGTTTTTTTTTTTTTCTATGACTGTACATGGCAAAAAAAATTTTTTAGCAAATTTAAATAATAATTTTTTACACTGGACCAGTATGAAAATTTGTAAACACGCGTAAAAATTATGTTTTGAGAAAATCAACATTTTACTGTTGTATATTTCATTATTAAATTAGTTTTGAATACAAATTCACCACAAATAAGGTAAAGCTATTTATTTACAATAGCAATAACATGCATTTCAATCATGTAGTTTTTAGAAATATCATCAAAGAAGAACCGATTTTTTGCTCATCTGAAAGTCCCTTCTCACCTTAAAATCTAATACAGTGATCCTTTACACGTTAAAAGATTGTTTTGTTCACCCCACCTCAGTAGAAAATTCTGGCTGCGTTAGGTGCTTTAGGTGTGTAAATCCCTTCATGTTTACGTTTCGTCCTCCCAATAGTACCGAAATCTGATTGTTGGGAACGAACGCCCTTAGAAAGTCATGATCGTTCTAGCCTTTGGTGTATAAACTACGTCAGTCACTGGACTCGCGTTGTTTCTGCGCTCAACTTTCAGAAGGGAGCATCCGTAACTGTGGAACTACTAGACTGCTTGAAGCGATTTTCGCTGTCAACACGCATCTTGCCTTTCAGAGCTTGTATTTAATGAAAAACGAATTTCTGAATTTTTTGGACTGAAGTGGTTTTTGCTCTTACCGATTCAATTTCTTTTCACAGTCGAAATGTTCCTGCCTAATTTCTTAAGACGTGACAAATATTTGATAAAAGAAATTTTAGTTTTTCTTTCCAAGATAACATAAAATTAGAATCAAATTACAGTTGGGGAGATATTGTGTTAATTTTGTAATAAAACGGGGGATGCATAAGTAGTACTAACTAGGAGGCTTTTCGCAGCAAAATATTAAGAAAATAAACGAAATTTTTTTAAAACGTCTAAAATGCTATCACTCATGTTGATTATTGAAATGAATGTGAATGTTATAGTCGAGAAAAGCAAAAGGGGTCTAAAACATCATGCTGTATGTAAAACTTTAGATGATAATATAAGTTATGCACTGCGATGCAAAAGCTTAGACAAAATGCCAATCTATATATGTAAAGATGACGGTGTTCGTTTGTTTGTAACCGCTGGCCAGAAGCCCCCACAGCACCTACAGACCTGAAACTTGGCCCAAAAATTCGAACGTATCCCCGTGTAATGCATCTCGAAGGCCAAATTCTAAATTTCGAATTAGTTATTTTTAAATTAATTAATTAGTCTCATTTTTGGTGTATCCGCCATAATTGAGGAGGGAAAACCTTCCCCCACCCCAAAACATTATATATCGCTGGAAAGGTTTTTTTTTCTGAAAAAGAAAAGTTTTAGCACGTTTCTCTCCGTTAATTAGAACAGGAGATATTAATTAATCAAATTTAGTCAATTTTCAAGGCTTAACTATGTACGCAATACTGAAACACTAGGTCATTTTCCAGATCAGCTGCTCTTTTGTCCCTGAATTTACTTTGTGGTTTAAATTTGCGTATAGATTTAAGCCTTGAAAATTTATTCAATTTGAATGATTAATATCTCCTGTTACTTACTTAACTTTCTGTCTTTTTGATTTATTTGGCGAATTGATTTAAACTTTAACATGACTTTAAGTGGAATTTAAAAGGTTGTGGAGCGCATTTGAACTAAAGGATATAATAATTTTACTTCAGAGGGTTGGAGTGAATTTAAATTTATTCAGTTGACTTCCTCAAAATTCGGTGTTACCGAAAATGTCAGAATGGAACTATTATTGTTAAAAATTTAGTGATGGCTATTCAGTTACTCTTCGTATTTGGCGTCGTAAAGTTTGGCAACAATCGGGAAATTTACCAAACCTCCCAGCCAGTGAAACACTACTTTCTCCAAATCAAAGAAAAAGAAAACGCTCTGGGAAGGAACAGTAGTTGTTTGCAGTCTAAAGAGTATTTTATTGCATGTTTAAAACATGTATTTAATGCCGCCATCACTAAATTTTTAACAATAATAGTTCCATTCTGACATTTTCGGTAACACCGCTATTCAGTTACTCTTCGTATTTGGCGTCGTAAAGTTTGGCAACAATCGGGAAATTTACCAAACCTCCCAGCCAGTGAAATCTTGCTTATTTGAGGGTCACTGTTAGATTATAATCACTTCAAAGAGTTGGCGCGAAAGACATTATATTTCTTGCCTTTTAATGTTCACATTAAAATCATGGAAGAATGTTTGTGGCTGAGCTACCTGACACAATCGGTTCCCTATGTTAATAAATTTAAATTTGGCGACCAATTTTACATTGAAATTACGGTTAAATCAGTGAATTATATTAAATTTCAAGGGCAAAATTGCTATGTTCGTTGAGAGTTTTCGAAAATCTTGGCACTGCAGTTGTGTCAAAAGTTCCATTGATATTTTGATGGTTATTTTTTTCCACCAAGACTTAAACATTTTTACGTTTCGAAATCAAGCCTTTAAACGCATTACAGTAATCTCTTTAAATCCCCTCAAGCTGAACCCTAGGATATCAGCGCTAAATAACTGTAGAGCAGAGAAAAGAAAATGTAAGTTCTGCTTGAACGCGCTTTTTCCCTCCTTTGGGTCCATGCCCGAATCGCCCCAATTAAGGCTCAATACTTTTTAAGACTTGATATTGAACGTCATGCGAGAAAGGATCTTTTGTCCTCACTCGCTTAATTTAATTAATCTCAAAATAATTCTCACTCATTACCTTGCGAAATACGTTAATATTAAATAATCTAGATTTGTGAGGAAAACAAGTGGTAGGAATTGTTAAGCCTGTAACAAGTAACAATGGTTTTTCTGATAAATTGTAAACGAAAAATTTTCGTACCACAGTTTGAATCAAGAAAACATTTCTTTAGTAGAAAACTGAGAGCACTTTTTCGAATAGTGTATTAGAAGCTTTTACATATTTTTTGGGTTAAATGAGTTAGATGAGTGTTGTCACCATTAGTCAGTTGCTCTCCAGATGGCAGCACAAATGCAGTACAAAACCATTGTTTTCTTTCATGGCTCTTTTTCATCGTAGAAATTTTGTTATTTGGGATCATTTTAAATGTAAACAGAGATGACAGAAAAATAACACTTTCAAGAGGCATTTTTTTCCACAAACAATATATATTTCAAAAGAAATTGTTCAAATTTTTGTTTGTAACTTTTTAGCGAAAGAAAATTCAGGTTTTGAAGACGCAAGGAAAAATGAAAGTAACATATCTTATAGTGCATTAATCCAGCTAAATATGAACGAGAACCGAATAAAACAGCGAATGAATAAGATGTACTGATATTCAGTGTAGCACGTATTTAATATTAGGTAAATGTTGATTTTAATGTGTTTAAATACAATATGTCTAGTGCAGCGTTTCCCCAACCAGGGTCGGACTGGCCATGTGGGCATTCGGGCAAATGCCCGGTGCGCCGCACTAAAAAGCGCCGGTCGTCAGTCGTCGCTTTTTTTTTTTTTTTTTTTTTTACGGTAAACTTGTATTAATTTTTGTTCATTGAACAATATATTTACGTATTTTTATCGCCTTGTTTTCAGAATTACATCGAACATTATTCACACAGTCAGTAGGCAGAAGCAGAAAACTCGAAAGAACTCTTTTTTTTTTTCCTTAACACCAGGAGCGGCGAATTCAAGGTGGGGTTGAGGCAATTGCCCTCCCCTGAACATTTCAAAGCTTTAAGAGTGCGTCTTTGGCGCCCCCTTCTCTCCGGGCGAAGGCGCCCAGGTGCTCTCCGCACTTAAAAGGCCAATACTGCTTCAAGCTTCGGCGCCCCCTTCTCACCGACCGAAGGCTCTTCGTAATTAAAACGCCAATACTGTTTCAAGCTTCGGCGCCCCATTCTCACCGACCGAAGGCGCTTTTCGTACTTAAAACGGCAATGCTGCTTCAAGCTTCGGCGCCCCCTTCTCACCGACAGAAGGCTCTTTCATACTTAAAACGCCAATACTGCTTCAAGCTTCGGCGCCTTCTTCTCACCGACCGAAGGCTCTTCGTACTTAAAACGCCAAAACTGTTACAAGCTTCGGCGCCCCTTTCTCACCAACCGAAGGCTCTTCGTAATTAAAACGCTAATACTGATCCGAGCTTTGGAGCCCTTTCTCACCGACCGAAGGCACTCTTCGTACTTAAAACGCCAATACTGCTTCAAGCTTCGGCGCCCCCTTCTCATCGACCAAAGGCTCTTCGTACTTAAAACGCCATTACTGCTTCAAGCTTCAGCGCCCTTGGGGGCAGGGCGGTTCCAAAGCTGCAAGGGGCGCCGAATTCGCCTCCTTTTCACCGACCAACGGCACCTAGGCGCTTTCCGAATTTTAAACGCCAATAATGCTTCTAACTACATAGACCCTTAACACTCAAACACTCTCAAAAAATTTTACTAAAAAAATAAGTTGGTTAAAGAACATTTACAATCACAACCAAAAATCTGACACGTCACTCAATCCCCCAGCCCCCCCCCCCCGCCAACAGCAGAAAAAAGCTGTTGCTTTAACCCAATCTGATTAAGCAGAAAATATTTCTCGCGCTCTCAATTAAATCAACTGTTGTAAACTGCTAGCTTTCGCTTAATTTAATTTAACTTAGTTTTTCTATTTTGCGCTACTGATACTATTATTTTTAGGTTGTTTTTATTTTGCAGTACAATTTAAATAGTGTTTTCAATTCCATGCCGCCACTGAACGATCATTTTCGTCACTGCGACGCCTTAAGACATATTTAAGATCAACAATGACTGAAAATTGTCTTGTTTGGTCTTGCCCTTATGTATATCCATAGGAATATTCCTATTGATATCGAGAAAGTCATCACAAAATTCGCAAAAAGCGGAAGTAAAAAACGAAGGCAGTTAGTATAACCCCAGAAGCATCACAACAAGCAAGCATTCGTAGCATTTAAATTTGTACAATGCAGAATCTTTTTTTATATATACGATATTTTTTCTTTTAAACTTTTGTTACGCCCCTTAAATGAAAAAAAAAAAAAAAAATCTAAAAATAGTAGCTATTTTATGTGAACAAGATGTTTCTTATTTTATTTATTCATTTATTTAATGCGGTGGGATGGGGTGCTATAAACACCACTGTAAAAATTATTTATTTTGTTTCCTTCATCAGTGTATTTTTATTTCATTTTGTTTTTATTTTAACTGATAAATAGCTGACTGCTTAAATCTAACGAAAATGTGAATAACAAACCAAAAAGGATTTTTTCCACTTTCTTAATTCATTTGAATTGCCCCCCCCCCCCCTCCACGAACATTGCTAAAAAATTCCTTGGAGAACGCCGAAATGAGAATGAACCCCCCCCCCCCTCCGAGAGAAATCTTGGATCCGCGCTTGCTTCCCACTCATCAGTTGAAGATCGGACGATTAGGAACGAAAACAATATATCCCCTCGGGTAAAGGGGTCGTCTATCTCCCTGCTGATATGTTTATCCTTCGGATCGGAGCACACCGCCCAGGGCCAGGCCCAGAACGAGGTAGTGCATCTGGTTCCAACCTCGTCGACGGCCGACACGGTGGTCATCAATTGTACATAGCGCACAGACGGTTTTTATTAGTGTAACAGGTGCAAAGTTGCGGATTTTTAGCGGGAGCTCTAGGGGTTATGACAAGCAGAAGATGCTGTGTACGAACGGAAGACGTTTTCGTTGACATAACTTTTTTGCGCGGCGAAGTTGTTCTTTCTTTCCTCTAAAAGGTAAGAGATGATAGGACTTGGCATTTTAATTTCCAATTTAAATCAAATGCGTATATTTTCCGTTTCAAAATACATGTGAATAGAAGCATGTTGGGATATGATTCAGCCTTAAGCTGTTATAATTTACTCTCGTATTATAAGATAAAATTATGTAATTATTTCACTAACATTTAAATGAGAGTAGCAGAATGCAACTGTCATAAAAGTGGACAATAAAAATGATTTATAACACCGATTTTAATTTTGCTAATTGGTTTAAAAATTATGATGATTTATGTCGATAAATGTTCCCCTCGTTTAAAATAGAATCAAGATACTCGCGATAGAGTGCATATGGGAGAAATCATTTTAATATAATTCAAGATTTGCTCTAAAATTAAAAACAAAATGTTCTGAAATAATTTTTATACCTATATGCGAACAAAAATAAAGGAGTTTTTTTTTTTTTTTCATTTCAGAAAACACCTCGGAACCGCTTAAAAGAATACTGTCGGTTCCAAGAAATATTCGATATGGATCTTATTTTCACTGAATCTTATGTTCGCGGATCTTCTCGCCGCTAGATCTTTTGGTGGTGGATCTTCTGTCCGTGTACCTTTCGGTTTCGAACCTTATGGCCGACATTCATTTCATAAAGTGGGGAAATTTTCTTTACTTTTCCAAGCTACCAGGGGCGCAGCGAAGTAAAATTTTTGGGAGGGGGAAAATTATCAATTTAACGAACGACGTTCCAATTTTACCGAATGATAAAATACAACCATGCACATTGCACACATGTCGTATATGCATAACATTTAGTAAGAAAACACATTAGGCATCTTTTAAAAAACAATTCTAAAAACTAAAAAGAGCAAATAATCTCAATGTTGAAATATTGTCTTCAAATTGCCGAATAGTTAGCAAAATGTGCCGAATACGGAAATTATTGAGAGGTCACAGCGACCTCCCATGACCTCCCATCGTGACGATCCTACAAGCTCCGTTAACCTTTGTCATTGGTTAAAAGTTTTTAAAATAAGCTTCGTCAAATAAACAACAAAATAGTATACAAATTAAGTTTTTATTACATATTAACATTAAGAAAATGTAATTTTCAGCTTGAGTTGTTAAATCTTTGTTTTGAAATCTTTTTCTAGTACATTTTTTGAAAAGATTCATAATAGCGGATTGCTTGTTCAAGGTCTTTTGGTAGATATTTTCGCTTGGAGTAGAAAATAGAAAAGAAAAAAAAGCTGTTTAGACTTCCAACTCTCATTTTCCTTCCCACACACTGTGGGGGGTCTTTGCCACTTTTTATCCTGATCCTAATGACCCATTGTAGGAAAGACCTTAAGGGAAAGACGAAGACGCGGGACAGAGAAAATGCCATGCGGATAGCCACTTCCTTTATCACAGCTCACATTACAACGTAGATCTTACAAGCAATTGAACCACATCTGTTTTTTGTTCATCAGCAGGACAGAAAATAGCCCCGATTCTGGCATTGATTTTTATTGTCCCCTGTCTGTGTCGGAAGATTCCCCAGACAGTTTTATTGAACTTGTTGCTTAGAGCCCTTCCGCATCTGACATCTTGGACTGGAAGCCATGACCTTGCTGGAAATCAATGCTTTTTTACTACCATTTAAGGTGGACAAGGGCGGACAAAGGATAAAGGTTGGGGAGCGCTGGGGGTAATTGTCCAGATGATAATTAGGCTCCGGCGCCCTGTTCTGCGTGCATAGAAAATGTTTCATTTTAGCTCTTTCTACACGACGAGGAGTGAGGGTATTAGCTTTACTAAAATTTTCCGCAAATGCGTTTTTGAAAATTGTATTTAAAGTTATTACACAACAATTATTTGGATGCACTTCAAAATGTAAGTAAAATAATGATTACTACCGTAAAGTCGGGTTACATGAACCCACAAGGGGGTTACTTGAGCCCACAGTAAAATGATAAAATCTGGGTTTGGTACTAGCGTTAGAGACTGCAGAGTGCTTCTACCTAGCCCAGAAACGAGGAACTATGTGAAAGTCTTCAACTAGTGAGTAGAAAACCTAGATTTATCATTTTACTGTAATGGGCTCAAGTAACTCCCTAGGGTCCAAGTAACCTGACTTTACGGTACATATATTTATATACAAATATATTGATTTACTCTAATTATTTATTGTAATTATTTATTTGTGCTATCTTGTAAACAGAATGCTATGTTAAAATTTGCTGGCTATCTTTTTTCTTTTTGGTGCAGTAAAAACGGTCCAGTCCTTCACAAAAAATAAGTAACTAAATAAATAAAAATGATGATTATTTTATTTTCATTTATGATTTTATTGATGAGTATTACAAAAAAAATTGTTCGGTTGAAAAACTCAAAATTTCAAATTAATAAAAAGTTGCCCAACAGACACATACCACAAAAAATTTTCAATTCAAATTTTAAAATTTGTTTCTTTGCTTCTAGGCAATCCTGCATAATATTCAAAAGCAAAGATCTTTTAAAGTTAAATCTTCCGTCGCGAACAAATTATTTACTGTCACTACACCATTTGACGCTATTACTGCTAATTCTTCTCCCCCGTTCATTTTTCGAAATTGAAACTTAAAAAATGCTGTTGAATTCCTGATTCAGGGGGGGGGGGGTTGACTGCTCTTCCCCGGAAATGTTCGAAATTGTAGCTCTAAAAACGCTGTTTTGGAAGATCTTTTGTGATGTTAGTAGAGAAAAAGTTTGTGGTCCACGTTCGAAAAGTTTTTGAATTTGTAGTCTCAAAACCGTCTTATATGCGATTTGTTAGGAATAGGGGAAACGGATTTCGATGGAAATCCTGAATTTTGATGAAATTATAAATAACTTAGCAAGGAAAGGGGAAAAGTATACTTTTGAAATCTCTCCTTAGTGTTAAATGTGCTGACCCTTTTATCCGCCTCCAATTTCCAAAATTCATTAATATTGCAAATAACTGCAGTACTTGTTCACATATTAAGCTGCTTTTTAACTATATTTCTTCTGTAACTAATTTATCATTGATCGTTTTCACTACATTATTATTAATTACATTTTTACTGTAAAATAATAATTAACCACTATGCAAGTTAGTAACACGTTTTTCTCCTTATTTACCCAATACGATCTGCCTATAGAGGTTATTAATATAAAGAAATTCATATTTTTTTTTTCCTTCTTGGTAATTTCAGTTGTTTTATCACGTTTCAAGATTCAAAATTTCTATGCAATACTTTTAGTACTTTTAAAGTCTCACCAAGTTTTAATGTGTGCTTGTGTACCGATGTGAATAGCGTAATAAACACCAACTATTTCTATCAGAGATATTAACACGGCTATTATGGGATAACTGGATCACTGGATTATGAGATAACTGTTTGATTAAGAGAAATAAATTATTGGAGTTTCCTTTCTCGTTCCATGTCATAGTGTCAAAATTGGATTATCCAATTTAAGTTAAATCCTCATTAGCTTTTCCATAAATTGCTTAAACTCTGGACTTATATTTTCTTCAATGGTAGACATATTGCTCGTCGATAACAATATTGATCATTCTTAGGTCAAAGCTTGGTTTTTTTTTTTTTTGTCAAATAATGTTTGTTTAAGATGTTCCACGATTTCAAGTGATCTATAAGATGACTAGTAGAGGTTTTACAGGCTTGCCGGCCCGTCGCAATGCGTTTTTGAGGGCCTCTTTTTGTCTATCACAGGACAATGTAAAACATTTATCTAATGCATTTTTTATTCCCTTTGGGGCCACTACGATCATGGGGGCTCCAAGCACTTGCGACATTTGTGACATGGTAAATCCGACATTGAAGATGACTCGGCGTGTGAGTTCCAAAATTGCAAGCAGTTTTACTTACTCTTTTAAATATTGAATTAGATTTTACTATTAACTTAGAAGGAGGGACAAGGGGATACGTAGGCTCTCCTTTGTAAAAGATTAGCGATCAATGATTTAAAAAAAAAAGACTGAAAAACTACAAAAAGGAGACATTTTAAATAGGTGCTGAATACTTGCTAATAATGACCTTAATAAACTTTCATATTCAATTACTTTTAATGAGTGTAATAAAAATTAAGTTTCGCTTTCGAAATTCCTTTTCGGAAAAGATATATTGACTTGACCACATGTCGCCTAGGGAAATTGCGAGAAAACTGTAGTGTACGAGCGGATTTATCCATCTTTAAACGCTAACAGTAAAACAATTAGTCAGTTTTATACATGATACAAGTAAGTTAGCAATTTATATTAATGCTGCTTAATGAAATTTAGAAAAAAATGATTTACAAGTCCCTGATCAATATTATTATTCTAGAAAAGCAAAAATTAAATATTTTTAAGACATTTTTTAAAAAAATAATGCTATTTATTGATTTTAAAAAGTATTAGATTTTATTTAAATTTATTTTTAGATTATTTATTTTTAATAATTAGTTGATTAGTCCATGCAATTAATTATTAAATTCAGTGTTTAAATTATGAAATATTTTAGTAATTAATTATGTTTATTGAAATTAATTAAAAAATTAATTAATAACGAATGTTATTTTTAATTAATATAATTGGAGAGGCGCCGGTTTTCTCTGGATGCCCGCACCGAATTTCATTCCCAGTCCGACCCTGTCCCCAACCTTTTTCAGCTCACTTACCACCTTGTTGTGTCACCGTGGATGGTTGTACCACTTCGGAACAATAATTGAAGGGGCAAGTGGATAAAGGTGATATGTGACAATCTTAGTTTTACTTACTTTTTATCATGGATGAAGGTGTTAAGGTATTTTTTTTTAACTTTTTCTAGAAATTAAAAATATTGTCACATATCTCCTTTATTCACTTGCCCTTCAACGGTATATGTGAGTTATCACAATTGAACATACACTAATTTAAATTTGTGTAAGTCGGCGAAATTCAAATGTCACATATCACCTTTATCCACTTGCCCCTTCAATTGTTTTTTGTGATTTTTTTTTTTCTTGATTGCAAGTGTTTTTTTTTTTTTTTAATTTACATCGAACATTTTATAAGGTGACCACGTTCACACATCACATAATGTGTGCCTTAGGGTGTATCACGATTTTTTTTTTTTTTTTTTGGAAATTCAAAATTTCAAGTTGATTAAAAGTTGTCACTATATTCACATAGTGACCAAAAGAAATTATTTTGAAATTGAAAAATATTTTCGTCTGCCGGGATTGTCTTGAAGTTTAAAGTTTTTTAGTCAAAGCAATGATTAGTTTTAAAAAAATTACAAATTATGTATGAAGCAAAAATAATTATTTTAGATCAAAAAGGGACTACTTTAGGAGTAATCTATCAATAAAAAATGCATTGGAGATAAAATTAAACTTTCAGGTTTCCAGAAATAGTTATGAAAATCCTCACATTTTTGCTAGTCAGTCATATTTTTAGAATATTTACCCTTCCGACAGAATAATTTCTATTTTTGTATTAATATTACAAACATTGAAGTACGGCGCTTTGAAATAGCGAGATTGGTCCTTCTTTCCACTCAAGTAATTATTTTGCTTCACATATAATTTATATGAAGCAGCGAGTATGCTCTATACCCGAGCTCTGCCTTAAAATTTAGGAGTTGTACCGTTCCCATGTGCGTTTGCTCACTGGTATTCTAATTTCACATTAACTACCAGTTTTTTCAGCCTCTTTTTGCTTTATAAGATGATTTTTACCTCCAATTTGTTCACTTTCGTATTCATGCTGATAAAAGCATGATAAACCCGAAACTGCAGTCCATGGATCGAAATGAACGGGTTGGCGGTGTTTACTACATAAATTATTCTTAACAAAATAAACATCGTTTTAACTGAAAAACTTGTTCAAAATAATTCCGGCAGACCTGAATATCTCTCAATTTCAAAATAATTTTTTAAGGTGACTACTAACTTAAAATTTTGAATTTCCAAAAAAAAATTCGTGATACCCCCTTACTGCACCGTTTAGCACCTTCACTGAAAGATGTCATTTCTTAAAATTATTTCCGTGAATTATAGACAAGACTTTCTACAATTTGTTTTCTTTCTCTTTTATGTCCGCCATTACTGATGATTTTTCACGTACCACCAATGGTACGCGTATCACAGGTTTGGAAACGCTGGTCTTATTAGTGTAAGGAGAGCAACGTGCAAGAGGCAAAGCAAATTGTTTTTTTTTTTTTAATAACTTCATTCATTTATTTAATCACCTACATATTCAATAATTAATTGATACATTTATATTCCTCAATGTATCAATTTACTTATTTATTTATTTATTCATTCATTATTTCAGTAACTTATTCTTTCCCGTAAATTAATTAATTATTTTATTGTTTCATTATTTAGAAATTAAATCACTTATTTATGTATTCATTTTTTAAACGTATTTTTTTGTGAAATTATGATTCAACAAACTGGATCTAGAGCTTCTGAAAGAGTATCTGTGCAACTATAAAAAATAGTCTTTCTTCTTATTTTATGGCAACTATTAATAAGGTGAGAAACAGAAAAAACATCTGAAAAAGGAACCATCCGGCAACTAAGGTCCGAAACGAAAACACATAGCAATTTGTCATTGCTCAAAAATAAATAAATAAAAATTCATTTTGACATTTTGCATTGAATTTATGTTTTCCGCAATGACGAATTACGATTGGTGTTTGTGTGTGTGAAGATGTGTGTTGGCATGTATGTATGTATGTATGTAGGCGGTCGTGTGTGTGTGCGCAGGATATGAGCACTACCACCCGAAGGAACAAGGGGGCCTGTGAACGTCCGAGAAGGTGCAGAGCACCACTACACACCGTGTGAGACTCCGGGGCCATTCTGAAAAAGGGACTACACGACAACTGATGTCCAAAATGAACATTAATAGCTATTTTTCATTGCTCAAAAAAAAAAGAAAGAAAAGAAAAAGAGACAATGACATTAACTAAACTACAGTCAAGTGAAAACAATAAACAATTCATGATTAATTTTTTTTTTTTATTGAATATTTTGTTCTCGTGGAATTTCGATCAGTAAGAGTGAAGATACGAGCATTTCAGAATAAGACAAATACACACCTTTTATCGTATCTCGAACTTTAGTATGTATTAAAATGAGAAACTTCTACAAAAGACGCTCGTCCCTGCTAATCGTAACATCTTTTTTTTCCTCATTTAAGAGTCGTCTCATATTTGAGAATTTTTGCTTTTGCTTCCGCCTTTTCCAACTCCACGCGTGACCTATGGCAAGGCAAAAAGAAAAAATTAGCCCTTGATGAGGGGGTAAACTTGCCACTCAAGTTTTCCTTCGAAAAAACTTTTCCACATAGTTTTTTTATTAAGTTAGGTAGCATACCGACCTAAATATTTCTTGACATTATTACATTTTAAACTCTCTTGAAGAATATTAGGTGATTTTCCTTCTTTTTGCTAAAAGTAGAACCCATTTAGAGGATAAGTCGACCTACCCGACATTTTTGTTCGAAGACTACTTTGAATCCAGCCTTGTTTCAAGCACAATTTGCAAATGCGTTATTATAGTCCCTGGTCTAGTTGCTATATGTTTTAAAGAAACTGATGATAAGTTGAGTAAAACGTCGCTAAAGATAGATCGCAAAAGATAACTTATTTTTCAAATTAAATATTAGTTCATCAGAAAATATTTCGTTTGTAGTAAACTTCATTTTCATTCCTGACCAGTTTTCAGTTGAATTAATTGAATATTCTCTAAGTATAGAATACAATAATCTTACAATAATTAAACATCACTCATTTAGAGCTTGGACATCAGTTTTCTGCAATATGTTTTTTGTACATATACTGATATTAACCTCTCGTGAACTTTTGGAACCGAAATGTTGGATAAATTAGCATCCTCTTTTACCCTTAGCTAAAAGTAGTCTATGCTGAGAGGAAGAAAAAATTGAATCGTTTATTTCGAAAAGGTAACATCTCTATTTTGATCTCCTCTGTCTCTTTAGAAAATTAAACAGCGCACGGTTATATTTTTGAATGTCATAATCAAAGAAAAAATGCCTTTAGTTAAGTACACAATTACTGCAATAATTTACCAAATAACCATTGATTATGACATTCAAAAATGTAACCGTGCGCTGTTTAATTTTCTAAAGAGACAGAGGAGATCAAAATAGAGATGTTACCTTTTCGAAATAAACGATTCAATTATTGGACAACGTGGGGTTATAAAAGTATGCTTCTCTTTTCAAGAGGAAACTGATTCCATGAGTTATATATGGTTTCCATTTATTCTACAAGCTGAATACTATCATATAAGTACACGCACAGGAAAACCGAAGCTATTTAATTTACCCCTTAAATATTTTAAACATTTATTCCTGACTTTTATTTCCTTAGAACGTATTTCCATGAGAAAATACAAATTTAACTTTGAGGTAATAATAAATTCAAACATTTTCTGACTGTCTTTTTTGCAATGACAGTTGTAATTTTGTTGTTCAATACGTTGAATCTGGTATTTAGAGCAGATATATTTTTTTAATCATTTCAAATGTATTTTCAAGCCCCCTCTCCCTCTTTTCACCCAGAGAAAGACCATGAACGAAATTGGAGAGCCACAACAATGCACTGGTAACTTCTTTGGTATGGAATTATCCCATTTCAGCTTTGTAGAAATAAAATGACAGAGCCACTGCAGTCTGCTTCTTTTGACTTCAAATCACTTCATTAGGTTTACACGCATAAAATGAAATTTGAGAGTCACAGAAATGCACTGACTGGTAGTATAGCTTCACACAAGCAATACGAGAATCATTGCAATACATTGCTATTTCTTTTGAATTGAAGAGTTGCTTCATTAGGTTTATATGCATGAAACAAAATGAGAGTCATCGCAATACACTGACTTATAATTCCTTTGACTTAGAATAGCTTCTGTAGTTTTACATGCCTAAACCAAAATTGAAGCGTAACTGCCATGCACTATTTAGTGCAAGTTACTTAGTGGCGAATTTACCGTGTCGCAATTGCGAGGGGTCCCCACGACATAAGGGCCTCGAAGAGAATCGAAAAGGCACAGGACAAATATTTTTCATAGTTCTGTGCATATGTAAGGGGTCACCAAAACTGAGTCTCAAATTCATTCGCCAATACTTTTACTGCAAATAGAAACACTGCGTTTTCACAGATAGAATCGGGAGATCACAGATGGTAACAAAAAACATCTCGGAGAACATAGCATGTGAAATAATTTTAGTTTCTTAATTAAAGACATTTCACGTTCAAATCAGAACATTCGTGTACAAATCAATTGATGACATATCCTAGAACCTAGATACACAACTTCCAAGAAAGATTCTGATAAAAAAAGAGCAAAACATTTAAATTCAATAAGAAGGAAAAGGATTAGAGGCATAAGAAGACAAAAAAGCACATAGAATACAGCCTTTCTCTTCAGTGGGTGGGGTTTCCTAACAAATGAGCTCAACAGGTCTCAGATCGCGTCACGAATCAGACAACACTCAGATGATAACAGTAATAAAAACAATAAATATTATTCTAATGACCAGCTAAAACTGAGTTTCTGTGTTAGGGAAATTTCACGAAAAAGTCGCCATCTTGTCCCGTACATCCTTTTTTATTTCATTTAAACAGTCGTGATTTTTAAGGTTAATGGACGAAATTTTGTTGGTTAAGGAATTATAAACCGGTGAGGGATTTCTGGGGCAAAAATTTGGTTGATTACAATTTAAAATTTCTACTTTTTATTGAAATATATGAGCGTCACGTGCGGGACAAATGGCCCGTTAGAAGCTTGAAAGAACCATCAGTTGCTATAACAGCTTCCATACGCTGTTGAAACCGACTGTAGTAGAGAGTAACGAGAAGAAGCTAGTCAATTTTTTGTCCTTACATCTTCAATAGTAGATTTGAGAGCTGCAGTAGTGTTTTGGAGATGCTCAATTTCGCCTTTAACATAATGGTTTATTGGATTGAGATCTGGGCAAGCCGGAGGGGGGGGGGGGGGGGGGAGGCTAATGTTATGGGGGACATGATAGTAAAAATTATCGCCGATTTATTCATGGTTTTTTTCTGGCTAAACGGGATGGCGCCGAGTCTTGTTGAAAATCATACAGCCTCCCACGTGCTACTGTAGTGATCCAGGGCTTCACAACTCTGTCTAACACCTCCGGCATTGACTGAGGCACCTTGAGAAAAAAAATTGAACCATCACATTTCCTTCACCACAAACAATAATATATAACACCAAGAATCATCCCTGATGCTGATTCTGGAAATTTCGTTTGCATGACCGTCGGAACTTCATTACAGCTAGAAGGTGCTGTTGAGACAAGGGATAAACTTCAAAATCTGGACTTTATGTGCACCCCGATGAGAAAACTGGACCTTATGCCATCGCTGTCCAAAATGTGGACCTTTTGTTCGTGGGCCTTATGTTCCTTGGATCTTATGGCCATTCGACCTTATGTCTGGCGGACCTTCTGTCTCTCGGATCTTCTATACTTCGGACTTTTGGACGTGGATCTTCTGCTCGTGGATCTTTTGGTTTTGGGCCTTATATCCGGATTCTCTTTTAAATAGCTATTTTCGCTGTTCACCTTCCGGTCCTCAGCTAAGTTCTTCTCATCTCAGATAAACTAGAGAAGTTCTGCCTCCTCGAGATGCTTGAGATTATTCAAAAGGCACTTGGCCTGGTCTAGCGGTTACCTTTGGTCCTGTCGGGCATGAACCAATAATTGAAATTATCTAAGTTCGTATTTAAAAGAGTGAACTTTATATTCGCCAACAGGATGTTGTCGTAACTCGTTAAAACCAACTCAAATGGACCTTTAAAATCACTTCGTCATAACCGAAAGAAGTTAGTAAGGCCACTATATAAACTAGCCGAAGCATCAAGATTAAGTTTTACCACTTTGGATATAGCTCGTGTTATATCTTGTCTGGTGGTTGATGAATGTTTGCAGTGGCGTAGTTAGGGTTTGGCAGGAGTAGCTCTTGCCACGGGCGCAGCAGCCAGAGGAGGCGACATTTTGACCGAGTTAAAAAAAAAAGGTACGAGTTTTTTTTTTTAGAGTATATAAGTAGAAAAATATTGAAGAATAAAACCTGGAGGTTTTGGTGACCTCTCTTCAGGACTCCCCTGATTTTATCAAAAGTTAAAGTAGCAAGATGTTGTTAGGTATACAATGTTTTAGTAGAGAATGAGTGATTTTAAAAATAGTCCTGGAAAAACCCGAATAAGAGCCCAGGGTTTTCATCCAAAACCAGAAAAAACTCGGATATTTGACCAAAACCCTAGGCGGGTTGGGCTTTAAAAAAAAAAAAAACGTGTTTTTTCAAATTTTGGTTTGAAAAAAACTAAAGTTGAAATTAAAGCTGTCATGAAAAAAAAATTGCTTAGTAACGAATTGCATTTATGCGAAATGTGATGGGGTGATGCAGAAATGTCCCGAACTAAAATTGTTGGGAAGGAGAAAATTCTGAATCTTCCGAAAGAAATTGAATCGATTATTTCGAAAAGGGAATACCTCTAAAATTCAAAATTTTTCAGGGGAGCAAAAAAACTAATTTATAAAAAACGAAGAAGCTTAAAAGGGCTAATTATTGCAATGATAGATCTACAGAGATGTTCCATTTTCACAAGAATAACGTGTTTATATGTTAATAACAGAATGCCATTAAAAAATTGATTTTGAAAAAAAACCGAGATGTTACCTTTTCGAAATAATCGATTCAATTCTAATTTTACCAGACATTAAAATACGAGAATTGCAGAACATTTAATGACATATCAGAAGAAACATAAGGCATCATTAAAAACATTTTAAAAAGAAAATCAAAGTTGCAATATTGTCTTGATCTTTTTCGCATCAATCAACAAAAATTGTCTGAATAAGGAATTGTTTTGGGAGGTCACAAGGACCTCCTGTGACCTTTCATCAAAGGGCCGTGGTGGCCCGATCGGTAAGGCATCGGACTCGTGTCCAAAAGGACCCGGGTTCGATCCCAGCCGATCAAAGATCCACCGTCTTGATTAATGGTGACTGGGAGGCGTTAAAAATGTCGTGGTCACAAAGTCCTCCAAGTGAAACGATACCTCTGGGGGTGCTAGGGCCTATGGTTTGCTCGGCCCTAGGTTCTGGTTAAAAATTAAGAACAGAGCGCTATTCAGGGCCCTATCCCGGTTAAACCACTAAGCTGGTAGGTACGGGGGACCCTGGAGGGTGAAATGAAATGAATGAAATGAATGACCTTTCATCAATGTGACCCTGAGGGAGCGATTTCTTAAGTTGCCACGGGCGCTAGATCCCCTAGCTACGCTACTGAATGTTTGTCTTTTCTGCCAAGTTATTGCGTTTTGGTAAATTTTCAGTGTGAGCAATTTTTAGCGGCACGTGAATTTGGCAAAGCTCGGCAATGTCTGAAAACTAGTCACCCTAATGAAAAAGTGAAACAAAAAAGAATGAATTGGACCCAAAAAAGTCGAACTTAAGCTTGATGCGTCGGCCTATCTATATAGCGGCTCTAGTATTAACAGCATATATAATTTATTCCCTTACTTTATGATGCAATTATATCCCACGATCATTGTCAAAAAAATTACCACTGTTGCCCCAAAATAATCCTAAAAAATAATTTATCTAAAAATGTATCTAAGAAAATACTGGTTGTGTAGTGTTCAATTCAAGTTCATTCCTGATCAATAGCATTTTGATGTAAGAAAACGAAAAAAAAAAAAAAAAAAACAAAAACTTCAAGAAAGTCCAAAGACGTTTTCCGAGAGCTGAGCGAAAAAACTAGAATTATCTGACTGCGATTAAGAGCAAGAATCTGAGAGAGTGTCACACTTGTGATTCATGACGTCGCAGATTTTTTCCAAAAAATTACCAAATGTTTATTATCTAATTGAGAGACCAAATCCAGAATCTTTTGCTCTAAAGTTGAGTTGTTTAGTTTTTATGGATCCCTAAAGGTGAAGGTGCGGCATCAAAAATTAAGCGGATTTTCAAGACATGGAAGTTGCTGTGAGCCAAAACTCTTACCAGGAACTGTTTAACTCTGATTTTCTTTTTGTATATGGAATATAGAAGGTTCAAACTTTACAAAATGAATGTTAAATGTGTGGTAAGTTGTTGCCGTAAGGTTAGTGAAGACCCTCAAAACAAGGCAATTTTTGACGTTTTTTAGCGTTTTTGAGGTCCAAAAACAGCTTGTACAGTCATAGAAAAAAAAAACGAAACACTCTCTCGTATTCGAAGACTATTAACACTAGAGACACGTGTAATATGTTATTTTTTTAGGAATAATGTGTTCTATAAATTTCTATTGGTAAATTGTTGTTAAGGGGTCGTCTTCATATAAAAATCGGCATCAACTTTAAAATTTTCTATGAAAACCCCCCTTTTTTATCGCATATTTGTGATCAACAACACCATTTAACTTTGTATACCAAATCGTTTTAAACTTGCTCCAGCCGTTGCTTCACAATTGAACTGAGAAAAAACGGTCCCGTAATGTTAAAAATATTTTTGATACTTGGGCATATAATACCTAAACCACGATAGGCACGGCAAAGTTTGTTTTTTTATATCAAAGTATGAACCAACCCAACACTAAAAACGTCATTGACTTCCTCTCAGATAAAATTTTGAATTTTTTATGAATTTTGAAATTAATATTTGAAAAAATGATGATCTGGAACCATATAATATTTTGATGGAGAAACAATCTAGAAGGGGTTTCAAAGGAGAATCCAAAATGGGAGCTCAAAATATCCAGTAGTTTTTGAGATATGCTAAAGGAACCATTTTTAGGGACCATATACAACTATGCAAACTGAAACAATTACAGGGAATTTCTATGCAAAGAAAGAGGAATATGCTTATCCACCAGTTGCAGAACATGCTCAGCGTTTTTATATAGTATTTAGTTTTCAACAGTTATAATATGTTGAAAGCGAAACGCTAATAAAACTGCTGAGTATATTTTAAAACTGGTAGACAATCATATTTTTTTTGTCCATTAGTCAGAAGTCTGCATTCATGCAACATGTAGCAATTCAGAAAACTTTTTACGTGGACACTTGATTTTCATGGAAAACTGGTGTCTCGGAAGGTTATTTGGAATAATTTGTAAAGATTAGACGTTTTTTTAAATTCTGAGCCACGGTTTTAACATTTTTGCCAATCCTAATACAGTAGTTTATATAAATACAAGAGGTTACTTTTAAGTTGTAACCCTCTCCAAAAGGTGTGTGCTGCAACGGTTAGTGCGTAGCTAAAAATATGCATCCATCTTTGTTTAATTAAAAAGATAGAATGTTGCGTTTTTCCCTTGAACTCTACACAGTAGGGTTTTCTCTTCCAAATTTCAAAAAAATATTATAACTTTAACAAAACCCGAGAATTTTTAATTAATTACGAAAAGCAAACGTATTATTGCGAGTAGCTTTAGGTAATTTAATCGAAAAAATATGATTTGTCTACTCTTTGTAAATTTCGACCTTGAAAGTAGCCTTTTAAATGTGGTGGTGGTCCCTAAATCTTTGGTCGGTCATAACTTTTGTTCTACTGGTCCTAAAGTGATGCCGCTTGGTACCCAGCGTACTTTTGGCCCTCCGCACCTAATTATGTAACCAAATGTAGGGGTTCCCATTTGAAAATTCAGACTTTGAGTTCATTTCACTTTGTATATAGCCCCTTATCAAAATTTTACTCACATAGTTTTAAAGAAGACTTTAATCCATGTCAGAAGACACCTTTCTTTTGTTCTTGGCAAGTATAGCAGCCGAATAATTCAGAGTGTTTCGTTTTTTTTTTCTATGACTGTACATTTCAGTTGGCACGGCAGAAGTAGTGTCGTTTGAAAGACCAGTGTAAGCACTTTAAAATAATGTATAAATAACCGAGGAAAGTTCAACGTGCTTTTAGTTGCGTAAGGCCGAAATATGAAAATTGTCATATTTTACCGATATTCAAACGGTCGTAACTTCCTCTGCCAACAACATATTGAAATATTTTTTTACCAATGTCATACTCTATTCTTTGTCTTAATAGAACAGTTGAGTCTTTTGAGGCAAATGTAAAAAAAATTTTTACAATTCGCCGTCAAAAAAAAAAAAAAAAACGTCAAAAATGCCTTGTTTTGAGTTCCTTCACTGACTTTACGGCAACAACTTACCACTTATTTAGCATTCATTTTGTAAATTTTCAACCCTCTATATTCCATATACAAAAAACAGTTCCTGGTAAGAGTTTTGGCTCACAGCAACTTCCATGTCTTGAAAATCCGCTTAATTTTTGATGCCGCACCTTCACCTTTAGGGGTCCATAAAAACTAAACAACTCAACTTTAGAGCAAAACATTCTGGATTTGGTCTTTCAATAAGATAATAAACATTTGGTAATTTTTGGGAGAAAATCTGAGAGGTCATGAATCACCTCATAATGCTAGGCGTGACAGTTTCTCAGATTCTTGCTCTTAAATCGTTTTTAAGTAGAATTGAAAACATAAACAAAATTGAGATGGACAGGTCATCAAAATACTCGTAATTTATCACTGTTGCAACAAAAAACTTTCGGAAAAATAATTCATCGAAAAATGTATCTAAGAAAATACTAGTTGTATATGTAATACACCACCAGCTCGTTTATTCCATCCATGGACTGCAGTTTCGTGCTTATTATGCACTCATCCGCATGGAATAGGAATTAAACGACAGCTCATTCAATACGTTTACAGTGCCCGTCGCCTTTTTAAATCACATTTGTTCCGAGGATATTTGATTTCATTAAGCGGCTGATTTTATAAACCGGAATATATAAAATTACCAAAAAGAAGAGGTTTAAAAGTGTTAACAAAGTAAAAAATTAATTAATTACTATTATCTATGCCAGGGCTTCCCAAACTCTTTAAGCAGCGGACCCCTTTCATGAATCAAAGTTCGGAGCGGACCCCTGTCGTTAGAGAAAGTGCAAAGATAATTTTTGTTCGTAGTGAATTAAACATTAAATAAATCAACTAGTAGCATATGTAGGATTTTTCTCCAGTGGGAGATTCATTTTTTCTCAACCAAATGTAAACATTGTTTGCCACCCCACCCCCCGCTCCCCTCAAAGTAAATGAAGTTGAAAATTTAACTAAAACCTGACCTGGGCTAGATTTCTTGACGGTTACTTTAGCTGGAGAAAAACAAATTATGCCGCATTTTGCTCGTAATCTCAATTTTAGTCATAAATATTCAAATTTATCTTTTGTCAATAAAAAGAAGTTCATATTTACTAATATATCTTTCGAAACAAAAACCGTAAATTAAACTGCACTTTTACATTTGTAATATGAACCAAGTTTAAGTGCATAAATTTTTGCATATTGTAGGGGAAGGGTGGTCATAACGGCCACCCTATGGAACATCTATTTATTTTCCACCCCTAAACTTTATTGAAACATTTTATAAATCCCTTCAACATTTAGTATGGTTACTTCAGCCTGATTAAAAAATATAAACAACTAGAGTTTTAAACTTTATTTGTACAAAAATTTTACTTTACCAAAAGCTGTCAAAGTGGCCACTTTGCCCCACTAGGTAGGGAAAAGTGGCCACTGCCTAAATAGATTTAGATAGTATGAAAAAAATGAAACACATTTAGTTTCAGAACTCAGAACAATTGTATTAGAGTTTTAAACAAAAATAGGCATTACTAAAAGTATATGTGAAGTTATGAAATCACTGGTATTTACACAAATCACAAATAAACTCATCGTCCTCCTCTTCGGCTCCTGTGCAGGCTTCGTGAGCCCATTTGAGGCACTCAGAACATCTAATCCAGCCTATGTTGTCCTTAGATTTCGAGTAACAATCACCACAGAAAAAACAATCGACGTTTCGAATCGAACAATCGAAGTGGCCACAGCTGTGGCCACTTTGCCCTCTAGCGCGCCATTTTCGAAAGAACAATATTTCACGTACAACCCGTTGTTGTATCTACTGTTGAGACATTTGAATTCAAAGCTAGAAACATGGTGTTTTGCACCATTGATGTAAAATTTACTTCACCTAGTCCTACAATAAACTAAAGTGAAACATGTGATGTACTTACCTAACATCAGAGGGTCGAAAAAGTGAAAAATTTGTGATATCTCCGTGAGTTTGCGTCTGAGCGGCATATAAACTACGAGTATAACACAACAACAACGGCTGCCGGGCGAGTAGTTTAGTCTATTACCGCAAAGCTGCAGCAATATATAGGGAGGAAAACTTCAAGTGGCCGCTTTGCCCGCAGTGGCCACTATGCCCACCCTTCCCCTACCTTTCAAAAAACGCAATTTTATACGATTTGTGGCGATGTTAGAGCAGTTTTTGTGGCACCCACCCCCAGAAAATTTTTAAATTTTAAGCCTTAAAAACGCGCCAGTAGGCCTTTTTTTTTTAGACATATTAGGAGGAGCAATAGGTCCAAGACAGCACATCAGGCGATTTTTCAAAATCCTTGCTTTAAAAATTCTCTTTTGAAAGATCTTTTTGTTAACAATTAGATTAAATGAGGTATGAGGATAATCTGCCGGATTTTTTTTATTTTTAATTGAAGTTTCAATTAATAACTTCTTGCAATTTGCTAACTTACAGCTTTTCAAACGCACTTTTAGAGTTTGTTTATATTAGGAAAGAGGGATATTTGTGCGCTCCACAATTTTTTTAGAAATGGAAGCGTTATAAAAGTAGGAATCTGCCATTTGGGTAACGAAAGGGTGCAAGGAAAGATCCCCGGATATTTAAAAAAATTAAAATTTACGATTTCAAACGTAGACTAACCCTGATGATATTAAGGAAAGTGGAGGTCAGTAACTGTTCCCCAGAAAATTTTCGAAATTATAGTTGTAAGAGCACTAATCCATACAATCAACGGTGAATTCATGTGGAAGTGAAGTTTCGGGGACCGTCTCCGGTAAAGTTCTTGAAATTGAGGTTTTAAAAGTATCTTGGAAGGCTTAGCCTTCCAAGGCTTAGCCTGAAGTTATGTCAATCAAATATCCGTATTAACATGTCTATCAAATATTCATATAAACACGATGACAGACAGTACGATTTTGTCAGAGCAGAAAACGGTTTGACCGCATGATCTTGTAGCAACCTGTCTCAAAATATTGAGTATGGGCATAAAGGGCAACTGCATACTTTGAAAAGGAAAACTCTGGTTTTTCAAAACCAAAAAAGTAATTTCAAAGCTTTAAAACCCCTTTTTTTTTCGTGATTCACCGCGGACCCCCGACTAAAGCTCGGCGGACCCCTAAGGGGTCCGCAGACCACAGTTTGGAAAGCCCTGATCTATGCAATCGAACCTGTTTGTCTCAAAAATCTCTCGAATGTCGAAAATTTTCAATTTCCCTGCTTTTACAGCATAAATTTAATGTTTTTCCTCATGTTTATCTCGAATGATTTTTCCCGAAAATCTCTATATCTCGAATTTTGACGACTCTCATTTTTAAATTTCATCTCCAGTCACATTTATCAATGGTATAACTTGGAAACAAAATTCATCTTCTGCACTCAAATCATCTTCATTCAAAGACTATGTTCGTACTTAAAAGTCTGCATTAACTTGCTACAGATATAATCATCACAATTAGCAAAACGTGGACTCACAACATGTCGTACAGTAAAATATTCAACAATATCAATGCGAAACAATGTATTCAGTATTTAATTTTGTTTCAATTGCTTATTTTTGCAAGTTTTATCACAACCTCAGTATCTCGAAACCTCCGTATCTCGAATTTTTCTTCTGTCAAATTCGAGATAGGCAGGTTTGACTGTAGTTTTCAATCCAAGCTCACTCCTCTTCAACCCCATTTTGATTAGAGAAATCCCTAAACCTTAAAGAGAAAACCCAAGCACGTTTTCCGAGGACTGAGAAAAGAAAACTAGAATAATCTGAATGCGATTCCCTCGTTTTTAAGTAGATTCGAAAACAAAAACGAAAGTGAGATGGACGGATCATCAAAAAGATTTCCCCCTACTTCCGGAAACGAAAGCCAGAGGGCATTGCATGACGATCTTTTATTCTAACAGGGCCGAGCTCGTTTTCCTTCCATCTGACCAAACGACTTTTAGCAACGCAGACGATCATTTCGGCGGTTTGACCTACTGTTTTGTTTTCTTACAGAGCTCAAAACCAATTTTTCCTGAGAGAACAAGTTTTCAGTTTCGCCGGCTTTTACTAATAATCAAGACATGTGCTGCTGATTGCGTTTTTTTTTTTCTCTTGCGTTGATTATTTGTTTGTTTTAATTGGGAATATCGAAAGAATTTTGATTGGAACATTGGTAAGTGAATGTTTTTTTTTTTTCAAATGTAATTGAAAATCCAAATGGAAATGTTTTCATTTTCTGCTTACAAGGTTTCTCGAAATGAAGATTGATTACTTATTTTTTTATTCAAAAGATAATGCACACAACGAAAAAAATCTAATTGCAGTGGCAAATAACATAAAAACAACAATTAACACGATTTATACATTTAAAATATTAAAACATCTAGACTTAAAAGTGTAAAATCTGTACTTCAGAACCAGAACGACGTAAGTCCGAAAATGGTGATTTTCACGTTTTTGATGCATTGTATGCAGACTCTTATTCCGCATCGCCCCATAAGAACTTTATTTTAGAAAAAAAAATTCTTCGCAATTATTTAGCAACCTTAAAAGAACGCGAGTCCCATCCTTTGTATGCATCCGACACACGTTTTTGCCCTCTGCTGATAAGTGACGAAAATGGACTTACGTTAGTCTGGTTCTGAGGTACAGAAATGACATACTGAAAATATCTGTATTCCAACAATGACTGTTGAAAAGTTTGTAAAATCAAAAAAAGGCAAAAATTATCAACATAGGAAAATTTGGTAAAAATATTTTTAAAATGAGAATGAGGGTCCTGCTCCACAACAGCGTAAAACACGACCGAAACCGAAGGCAGAAACTGAAAATCCGGGTACTTTCCATAGGAACGCTATGTAATCCATTTTATACGCTTCTGCTTTATTTTTCTGCTTTACGTCAATGTGGAGCAGGGCCCTAACTCCTAAGAGTTCTATTTGGAACTGCAAATTGGATGGAATTGACAATATCAGAGCAGTCCATTAATGGATGTTTCTGATTAAAATATGTAATTTAATTTTTTTATCATGTTCGGAACTAGATTTTATTAATACTTCGTCTAATCTTCATCGAAGCTCGCTACCGGTCTTTCAGATTCTCTTATTCAAGAATGTCTCTTCTGACAGCCTTCTACGGCAGCTGCTTAAACCAATTTGGTGCCGGTGTCAGATCTATTTTACATAGTAACTGTCTCTGTGGTTCTATCTAGAGCTCTAGTTCTATCTACTCAAATGTACTCGATATCTGTAGATATTCTATATATATGAACCTACGTATTCCATCTCTGTATCTCATTATCAATTCTCTCTGTAATCATTAAGGTCTTTATATTTGTCGATATATATGTTATGTATCTATATCGCTCTACATCTATCAACTTATAGTTAGATATCTATATTTATGAATCGGTGTATGTGTATTTTTACATAACATCTAGATTTATTGACTTATCTATCTCTCTATATCTATCAGTGCATAGTCATCTACCTATATATATCTTCATATATCTATTTATATTTCCATACTTATCAATTACTATCTGTTTGTATCACCTTGAAAAATGAGAGTGTAAATCTTGTTTGCTGTCAAATTATTTCAACAATTTTGCACTCCTAAATTCGTAGCACGGCTCACAACATTGCTGTCAACAATGCATATTCTGATCTGAATCCTTTTTTTTTTGTTACACATTCTGAATAATTGAATGGCTATAAAAAGTGACCTTTACTATTTTAGCCAATGAATTTTCTCAACAATTAGTTACTGCTCTAATGTTCGAGTATTAAATGTGCTAAAAATCGCGTAAAATATTGAAACAATTTTGTCTTTTTAATTGACTTATCAACGTCCGTGTACTGTGATTTCCCCCGAAATATTATTTTTAAGAGTCACTAGTTACTTAAAATTATCGTTTTGATGAATCAATTTGGGATGCTTTTTAATGATGACAGCATTCAGAAAAATGTGGGAGTTTCATTAGTCTTTCAAGAAGTTTTTGCTTCATTATTACTAAATAAATTTCGAAATTGTAAGTAAAGATTGTAAGTAAAAAATTAAAAAAAAGTTATGATGTGTCCAATTTTCCAGACATATATTTTGAAAAATATGAAACATCGCACAAACTTGATCGTAAAATATTCTTCAAACAATAACAAAACTTAATATAAGCAGTTGAAATGATAAATAAAAAACTATATATTTTTTTTAAAAATCAGAAAGAAAGTTCGCCTTTGCGACAAGAATCAAAAGTTGAAAAAAGAGTCAAATCCAATCTTCTAGACCATGTTTTTTAATGCTGCTAATCCCAAAAGGAGAAATTTTTGCACAGATGATAATATGCAGAATGTGAAGAGTAAACTACAAAGAAAAACAAGTAATTTAATCAATTATTAAATGATTAGCAGCTGTTCAAAGCTTATGTATAGCGGACACCAGGTTTGACATGATTAATCTCGGAGCAATTTGCCCCATTCACGGAACAACTTGCCCCAAGTCGGAGCTAGTTGTTCCTTTTCGGCTTTACTTACTATAAAATTATTAAAAATTCTTACGAAATGCAATTCAAAAGAGAGCCTATCTATCAAAGGGACATATAATACTAGGTTTTAACCACAGAATATTACTTCTAAAACCAAGTTTTCAAAAGAAATTTTACGCTTGATTAAAAAACAGACGTTTTAGCCCCGCTCTCCCCTACTCAAATCCCTCTCCCCCTAAGAGCATTTGAGTGCAAATGCTCTTAGCATGAATACAGCATCATGTATTTAGGAGCATCATCACCCACGAAACACGATTGGGAGGCATGAGAGCAAGAGCACTGGAGATGACTTTCTCTCTCCCTTATTATACATATGTTACAGATACAGATCGTGAGAAAAATTTGCGTTAGAGCGAAGCTCTTTTTCGCTGTCTGGGTAAGAGAGAGATCATGATTGAGCTGACATGAAGCAAATGGAAGGACTGGATAAAATGTAAATGCAAATGTACTACAGTTTAGAGGAACAGAGCGCAGAAAGTATCAGAGCGAGGGACTTGCCCCACTCTCTATACTCACTTCGCGCCGGAAGTGATCTACTGTTAGGGCCAATCCTAACATGGTAGGGGTCTTAAGGATCGCCTAACCAGCAAGCCTTTTTTTGAAGGCAGGGGTGGAGAGAGTCGCTAAAAGCGAGAAGGCCATAGGCCTCGGGGTGAGGCCCAGCCTAGCGGCAAGCTACTGGTTGAGCAGGGCTATTGTGGGAGAATGCCATTCCTAGTAATGTTACTCCTCCGAGAACCGAGGGAATAGGTAATGTGCATGGTGTCAGATGGAAACTAAGTACCACCGTGGTGATCGGTGTAATGAACTTTAGCGTAAATTAGTGGGTTAGAGCGGTTCTCAAACTTGGTGAAAAGTTTAGGGATGTATCCACGATGTAGAAGGTGATAACTTGAAGGGTAGCATCGTTGTGAAGAGTTTTGTTGGAGACATACCAAGGGGCCTTGAAGATTTTTCTGAGAGTTTGGTTTTGGAGAACTTGTATGTTCCTCATGCTAGTCCCCATACAAGGACAATATGTAAGAAAACTAGGGCGAAATTTCTGCTCATTTTAATTAAGGTTAAAACTAGTCGATATTTTTGCAGGAAGCTTGAACTGCAATTTTAGTATGAGCTACAAAAATCCAAGAAAAAAAAAAAACTTCTCCTGTGCTGCACAATTTGTTAAACTTACTTTTTTCTAAATTTACTTCACAATTTTATTATTTTGCTCAGTACCTGAAACAGCGTGACGTTGCCACACGCGTCGCAGGTTCTTGAGACTATTTCTTAGTTGGGGCTGGAAAAAACAATTTTAAGGAAAAAAATCTAAACATTCCAGCAAACGAAGATTTTTTTTTTCTGTATTTCCTGGGTTCTGGGAAATAATCCAATGATAACATGTACTTGTTCTTAAGTTCAGCATCTTATTTGATGCATTTCACGATTATTATTATATCGGCTTCTCTTGCACAATATGTTTGGGGTTTTAATCTGTGTCGCAGACTGCTGAAAACATTTCTGCTTCCTGACTTTTTGATTCCTCATAATAAGAATGTGACCTGGCGAAAAGTGACCTCCCTGTTTTTAATAAAACTTTCAGACTACTTGTCATTGAAATAATATCAGTTTGATTATCCTCTTCAGTCCTGAGTTTTTCAACCATTTGAATTTCAAGTTTTTAAACCTTGGTTAGGTCTAAATAATAACTAAAAAAATGGGATTGATGAAAAATAAATGCTACAATCTTAGATTTTATAATGCATAGTTTTTTTCGTTATAATTTGCTTTTAAACCAGATATAAATAAAAACTTAGAAGGTACGCATATGTGTACCTTCAACTGGGACTGAAGAGGTTAAAGCAGAACCTTATTAATCCGGGCAGGTTGTCCGAATTTATGAAAATAAGGATTAAACAAAATGATCCATAATACGAGTCAAGGTGCCTAAATTAAATTGTGTACAGCAAAAACAGTAAAACATTATATTCTGAATTCAAGAAAAAATATATAAAACTTCCCAAGAGAAAAATTACAGTAATAGAAAATGTGGCCAATAAAAATACATTATTGTGCTGACTCGCCTTTTATTAAAGTACTTAGGGGAATGTGGGGCAAAGTGAAATAGCGGGGCAAAGTGGAATGGTAAAATATTTTCAGTTTACAGCGCCACCTATCAATAAATTTTTTAACTAAGTTTCAAAACATGTTGTTGATTCCAGTCAAAAAATAAATAGCTCTAAAAATTAAAAAAAATAATAATAATTATACTAACACATGCTATTTTCAAAATTCAATACACGTATTCGTGGTTTGTCGAAAATATTTCTTGCTATTAAAAATGATAAAGTTCTTGTAATTATCGCTTTAAGTATTAATTGAGAGCTACGAATGTCCAATGCAGTACTGATTTCGTTTATATTAGGCATATTTTGGTTTTTAATGTTCAAGGTACGTGGGGCAAGGCGGATGAAGCAAAGTGAAATTGTTCATTTCGTTCGCTTATTCATTCATTTATTTATTGAATCAGACATCTATTTCTTCAGTTATTAATTCACTTGCATAACTTTACTTATTAATTCACTTATTTATTAATTCATTGACTTATTTTCTTGTTAATTCTGTATTTTGTTCAGTCATTTTTTCTCACATAATAAATAATTTATTTTTCATTTATTTATTTGTTCAATTTTTCATTATTAAATCCATTTATTCGTTTATTTGTACATTTAATTGAGGAAAAATATTTTTAATCAAATAGAAAATGTTTCATCACAAAAACATTTTTTTAAATTTAGCCCCACATTTTTTTTTGAGGTGAAAAATTTTCACCTGTTTTTGTTGTTGACGGTTTTAGAAGCCCTTTTATTTTTGAAAGAAGCACTTTTTGCGCACTTTATATCAACTGTAAAGCGCAAAATGTATAACAAATTACTTATGAAATTTCGAATGATTTATGAAATGATGTTTTTTACATTTATTCTGAAATTTAGCGTGGAAAATCAATCTAGTCAAAAATATTTTCCTTTAAATCATCCTCGAAATAGAAAAACTTCCATTTGAGTTGTTTCTTAAAAATGCATGAATAAGTAAGCGTAAAAATGATATTTTTTAGCTTTGACACGATTTGCATAAATCAAATACTTGGGGTTAAATTTTTACACTTATAAAATCTTTATAAATATTTGTCGGGTTAAAAATTTATTTCAGTTCAACTGCACGACATAAATTTCATTTCTTTTCTCATGTCTTTACATAACATATTTTTACTATCGTTTATAAACTCAACACAATGCCAAGTAATGTTCTTGAGACTTGATACCATTGAACCATTTCCAAAATGAAAAATGTAAAAGTTAATTCAACATTTTTCTTTTTTTATTTTCACAAAACAAGAATGGTTGGAGTAATATTTCTCTCTCATCCTCCATTAAGTAAGCATGAGTACGCCTCCTCAATCAGTTCAAGACGGTTTCATATTTTTTTTCCTTTTTCTTTTCTTTTTTTAAGTTATTCATTAGAGACGCACATATAAGCAAATTGTTCTATTAAAAATTGGTCCATAGGAAGACTCTATCAGGTGCAGAGGTGCTGATTTAATTGTGGTGCAAAATCTCAAAGGGGGATTGAGCAATCGAACGTTTTTCTCATTACTTGTGACTGCTATTCGCAGGTAGACGCTAGAAGGTACTAAAGCCTTATATAGAAGTGTAGCTTCAGAGTCGCGCAATACAAGGAGCCACTCCTACCAAGAAAGAAAATATTTGTGTGTGTGTGTGTTCTTTATCAAAATATTTTGCGCGTTTCAGAAAGTATTTTTATTTTATAGCACAATTAGTGTTTAGAATAAATAGTAAATGTTGAATTTTCAGCTAAAAATATTTTACCTTTTTCTAAAGGAAATAAAATGGTTGAGAAAAATTCTCACACCACCGAATTCTCTGGTCGCTATTTTTGACGCGAGTAGCTTGATGAATAGTTAAGAATTAAATCTAGAAACTCGACATCTAATTTCAAGCACCTCTTCATTTCTAAAAACATGTTTTATGCAACGAAAAGCTATGTACCTTGTAAATCACTCAAACA